>JAHTLZ010003526.1:7425611-7442329 GCA_023846285.1 Phrynocephalus versicolor | reverse complement strand
GCAAAGACGGAGCCTCGGTCCTCCCCTTCTGCAGTCAGGATTCCCCAGGCCCAATCACTTCATTTGCAAAGAGGCTTCCACAGAGCCTCTGCCTTTCCCTTCTGCAGTCTGGATTCCACTGTTCCAACCACCTTGTTCGCAAAGACGGAGCCTATGCCCTCCCCTTCTGCAGCCAGAACTGTCCAGTCCCAATCACCTCATATGCAAAGAGGCTTCCACGGAGCCTCTGCCCTTCCTATCTGCAGCCAGGATTCCCCTGCCATGAAACCTTAGGCCAAACATTTTGTTCTTGTTTTCCTCCTCTAAAAACTAGTTGTGTCTTATGGTCAGGTGTGTCTTATAAACTGAAAAATATGATATTCATCCTCAATCAAGGCCAATGTTTCTGTTTGAGGACATAGCACCCAAACAAAAAAGAAAACCAACCCGAAAATGGGAGAACAAGATAGTTTTCATGCTCTGAAAATTTCCTCTTGTAACAAAACTGTACAGTCTCTTTGTATCTTCTTATATCTTTTCTGATATATTTGTACATCACGCAGTCTATCCTTTGGCATCTTGTTTGGTTGATGAAGTAGTCAGCCATGGTAAAAGTCAAAGGACTCTTCTCAGAGCAGGTCTTTCCTTTCCAGGAAACAGTTGCTTATAAAAATCTCTCCTGACAAGTCTACAAGGCAGAAGGGACGGGATGGATAATACCAGAACAAGGTTTTGAATGACTTTCAACTGCACCGCTTTCCCAGCAATGGAGAAATTCGTGTTGTGCTCTGTTTTGCTTTCCCTTTGACAAGACAACGGTGTGGGACATTCGATGCGCCTCATCCAGGAACATTGTCACAAAACGGTTTTGTTTGATAGATACAAGAACGCTCCCTTCCCTTTGTATAATCAGACAAGTATATGAAAACGCACCCAACCAATCCTACAAGAAGATATAGACTGAGTTAGAAAATTATACAGTAAATGCACAGAGAGAGAGAAAGAGAGAGAGGGAGATGAGGGGAGGGAGGTGTTAGTCTCTCTCTCTCTCTCTCTCTCTCTCTCTCTCTCTCTCTCTCTCTCTGTGTGTGTGTGTATGTGTGTGACAGAGAGAGAGAGAGAGAGAGAAATTGCATCTCACCTGTCAGTACATCCCATAATTTTCAAAGAAGAAGGAACTGTTTGCTCCCCACATGGGTTATGTGAGATGTATGAGGAGATACAGAGCAAGTATAAGATTGCACATTAAAAAGACTTAATTACTTTTGCAAAATATACCGCTGAACATTTACCATTATGAGATAGTGCTGAATATTAGCGTAAATAATTAAAGCTAAACCGCATTTGTCAAATAAATGAACAAAGTTTATACTTGGGCTGCTGGGAGCCTTGGTTTTTAATTGTGCTTGTTTATTTGGTCTCTAATTCACCAATTTCTACAACTCGCGATAGGTCTTCCTCACACTGACGCCTGTTGGATAAATACATCAACCGGGGGGCGGGGGGAGGGATTGCTCCTTGGTTAGAGTATGTATCCCAACCCCTACTAGAGGCTGAAGGCAGGCAAACACCATGAAGAGCATTTCTGTTCCTTGCTATCAAAGAGCACAAGAAGATATGTGTGGAGTTTCTCTCCAGTCACCATTATTTGTCCTGTCAGATGGCAGGAGATTCCAGAAGGTGCTGTCCAAGGCTGACCCCAAGATGTATGCCACCACTGTCTTCAGTCGCCCAGATGACCCACTGTGAAGTGCTATAGCAGTGAATGCACTGACTGATAAGTGTACAGCAGGCCTGCCCAACAGGTAGCCCGCAAAGGGTTCAAAAGTAGCCTACCGGCCATCAATCTAAAAAGTGAGGGGATAAGTTCTCCACCCCTCCCTCCCCCATCCCAAGGACTACCACTGCCCCAGCAAAGTTCTGGGTCTGCCAGCCCACTCTCTCAGTTGAGGGGGGTGGTTCAAGGGCCATGGTGCATTGAAATCTGATTCCCCCAGAACGGATTAATTGGTTTTCAATACATTCCTATGGGAAACCGCTGCTCTAGGCTATGGAAGGCTGTTTTTTACTTATGAGCATGTGCTTGGAATGGATAAAATTCGTAAGCAGAGGTTTTAGTGTAGTAGCCCTCAGGCACTTTGGGCCGGAAAAAGTAGACCTCGGCCTATTCAAAGCTGAACAGCCCTGGTGTACAGCAACCACACCCCAAAGACATTTTGCTACATAAGCTGAAGGGCAAGATGGAGTTTCTTACCTAGTCTAGCTGCTAAAGTGGATCCTGAGAAACTCCCCAGAGCAGAACTGGGAGCATTTATCCACCGCTGACCATAAGTGGAGCAATGCAGAAAAGGAAGCAGTCCCAACAGAGGCAAACACAAAACAAACACAAGAGTATTCCACAGTGTTTGGTGAAACCACCACCCCTTCCATAGCCTAGACAGCCACTTCAATAGCTGATAAAATTGTTCTCAGATTGTATCATCTCACACGATGGGTAAGGGTGATACCTGAGTGTTGCCCCCTATTAAAAAGATATATCTAACTACATGAAAACTAGAATATAAGGGGAAAGAATTCTTATTTCCCCCTCCAGTTTTCTATACGTGAGAATTGCTTTTTTTTTGTAAATTGTGCATGTGTGAGCATTTAAATATGATTCTTCACCAGGGCCATCCTGCAGATCCCAAGAATAATTTTTATTTAATAAGGTGTTTTTGTCTGGAATGTTTCAGAAGTCTTCGTAGTCCAAGCTATGGAGAGAAAGACTTCAGTTTATTTCCTTTTATGTTTTAATTGACAAGCAATCTTACTTACTCCTTAGTCTGCTGACATTTAAACAAATAGGCTTTGGCCAAAAAAAATTTTTTTAAGTACTAGAGTTATGTAATTTGTAATGTTAACAATATGTTTGCTTCTGGGCTGACAATCTGTATGCAAATGAAACTTCATTCACAGCTCTTGGTCTTCTGTAACCTTAGCAATGTTACTTACTGGATGCCTTGGTGGTGACGTGTGATGCTATTTTGTCAGAATTACCAACATTTTTAGAGAAGTAATTTTGACTTAAATTAAAATGACCCCCTTCACTGTATAGGTCAGGGGAATGAGGAACTAATTACTTGACCAGGAAGGGGGAATAAGTGTACAGAAGTATAATTTGGTATCTCATCTGCTTATACATTATTTGGAAAGGATAGCAGTTTGTTAAACTGAGTAGAGATGGGCACGAATCAAAAAATTGTGTTTTGTTTGTCGTTTGTCGTTTAGGGGGTCCGTTTCGGTTTGTTTCCGTTTTTTGCGAATTTTTGCAAAAAATTCTTTTTCATTTTTGTTCATTTCATTACCGTTTCGTTATTTCAATTTTTTGTGATTTTTTTTTTTTTAGCTTTTAAAGCAGTTCAATATATTGACGTAACGAAAAGGAAACGGACGACAAAATTTCTGGTGTTTCTGTTCGTTTCATTTCATTTTAGAGATAAAATTCGTTTGTCATTTTGTTGCATAATGAAACGAAAAAATGAAAACGGAAACGAAAAATGGTTCATTTCGTGCCCATCTCTAAAACTGAGTGCTTTGCAAAATGATGACATAGGCAAATACTCCCAAGCTCATAATGGAGATCTCCAGAAAAGTGCTTTGGACTACAGTGGCCTTCTGGTTCCTTCCAAACTTGGTTTCTCCGATACTTCACTTTCAAAATATTGCATCAGTGGTTCCCAGCCTTTGGTCCCAGGTGTTCATAGATCAAAAGTTGTGAAAGCCTTCACCACTAGGTGTGATGCCCAGGATGCCTGGGAGTTGTAGTCCAAGAACATCTGGGGATCCAACGTTCGGAAAACTGGTATATATTATCAGATGAAAGCTTGATGCTTTCAGAAACTATTATTTAAATACCAATGCGAGATCGGGTTGAATTTTTTCATATGTAGCTGGGACAGTGGTAAAATACATTGGGAAATAAATATGGGGGGTGATGCTTCAGTAAAAAAAAGGATGCAAAAAAGTGCTGAAGCATTTGAGACTGCGGAGAGCTTCACAGAACAAATGACACAAAAGTTACTACTGGAAAGAGCATTTTAAGTGCTTGTATCTTGGAGTAGCATCTTGAGATGTAATACAAGAGGACGGCTGTGCAGTCTGTTCAACCAGCCTCCTCTGATCATGCAGTAGTATTTGATTTCATCCCAAATGGACCATAAAATTGTGCTTAGTTTTCCATCTTAATACAAGTCCTTTGATCCAATTAAACCCAGAGAGATGGGTTGGTGTATTTTTTGCCCCAGACACATCTGCATCTTTCTGACGAGAAGGTGTGTGCGAGTGTGTGCACCGCTGCTGGAACCCGAACACTGGGTTCCAGTTTTAAATTAAAAGCCTTGACTCCACCCCTGATAAGCAGAAGAGGCTCATGTTAGGAGGCAACACCCTGGCACACAGGCACAGCTGCAACCACACACACACACACACACACACACACACACACACACTTTCCCACTCCCACTCCTCCGAGCTGCCGCCACCGCAGCAGCTCATCCCCTCTACCCCAGTCAAATACGGGACATTTCTAGGAAAACGATGACCTGGGAAGACAGCAAAGAGGGGTAAAAATTGGAGTTTCCCAACCAATATAGGAGACTTGACAAGTCTGCTCCTGACAGATGGCCATCCAAAGAAGGAGACTCCACCACCCTCCATGGCAACATATCCCACTGGCAAACAGCTCTAACCATCAGGAAGTTCTTCTGGACTTGTTCTTCTATCCAAAAGACACAACATCTAAATGGATGATGTCAGGCAGTGGTTCCCAACCTTGCATAACCCAGTTGTTCTCGGACTGCAATTACCAGAAACCCCGGCCAGCACGGCTAGTGGTGAAGGCTTCTGGAAACCGCAGTGAAAGAATACCTCCAAGGTGGGGAACTTCTGCTTTAAGGCCTAGATCCACCCAAACTTAATGTCCCTGCTCTGATGCTAGGTGAGAGCATCAGAGCAGGGACATAAACCCTTCAGTTTATTCCTTTTCCCTTAATGAGCCACATTTAGGTGTTTGCAAGAATACTGTCTTTCAGACAGAGTTCTCAAAATAGAGATTATTGCATTTGTAACCCAAATAATTCCCACCCCTAACAATCTGGGAAGCTCTATCTGTGCCAAAATTTCTCCCTGAGACCTTGCTATCTGGCTCTCCCCCCCTCCCCCGAGAAAAGTTCTGAGATTTTTGTGTGTCAGAAATCCTAGGGAAAGGAGATTACATTCGATTATCCTTCATCAGTTTTGTCAACAGAGTGTTGGTGCACATTTTCAGAGCGAATAAAGCAAATGTTCTAGTCAAACTATATTAATTTCCAGCCGTGATCCAGAATTTATTTATTTATTTATTTATTTATTTATTTATTTATTGTGTGAGGATTATTTTCTCAGATTCCAACTGCAGAATACTTGGTTAGCCATGGCTGTTGAGAAATATTTCATTTAAAAATATTGTACACAGAGTGTTTAAAAATGTTTCTTTCAGTCATATAAATCCAATCTTACTGTATTATTACTGACAAAAAAATCGACTGTATTCTCTCAGTTTAATGCTTGACCGAAGCCAGGAATGTCCAAACTTCGGCCCTCCAGATGTTTTGGACTGCAGCTCCCAAAGTCCTTTGCCATTGGCAATCTAAGCTTAGAATTCTGGGCGTTGCAGTCCAAAACATCAGGAGGGCCAAAGTTTAGACATGTCTGATCTAAACCCTTCTTGAAAACGTGAAATGTTCTTTTTTAGCACTTTTATGGCCATTTTGTAAAGGACAAATGCAACCAAGCTCCATCACTTGAACAAGAAATGACTGCTCTTGGCTCCTTTAACACATTTAAATACATTCATTCCAGCAACTCTGTCTCATTTTTTGCTGACACCTAGTGGTTGACTGTTGGAAAGCAAGAGAAATCCAGCTGTATCTGCATCTTCTGAATTCTACCTGATTCACATCTCAGAATTAGCTTGATCAACTGTGGTCCCAATCCAGAGAGAGCCATGCTGAAAGAGGAAAATTGTAAAACTAGAGGCTGGAATTCAGCACAGATTGTGCATTGTAAACATTTCCTCTTGGTTACTAAAAAAACCTGTACCTGCTTTCATAGAATCATAGAATCATAAGAGTTTGGAGAGACCTCCAGGGCCATCCAGTCCAACCCCCTGCCATGCAGGAATCCCCATCATGGTATTTCTGACAGATGGCCATCCAGCCTCTGCTTAAAAACCTCCAAAGAAGGAGACTCCACCACCCTCTGTGGCAGCATATTCCACTGCCAAACGTCTCTAACCATCATGAAGTTCTTCTGAATGTTCAAATGGAATCTCTTTTCCTATAGTTTTCTGTATCAACACCAGGCATCAGGTAGCACAGTCCCTAAAAGTCCCATATGTAAGCTGAGAGGTCTGTGATTCACATCCTGCTTCTGCTGAGCACTTACGGGTTTACTAGGAAGCTGATCTTTATAAATCACAACTTTACAAACTGACACATTCCTGGTATAATGCACCAATCAGAAACCAAATGTAATTTTGTATTTCTCAAAGAAAGAAAGAAAGAAAGAAAGAAAGAAAGAAAGAAAAGAAAAGAAAAGAAAAGAAAAGAAAAGAAAAGAAAAGAAAAGAAAAGAAAAGAAAACTAAAAAGTTTGCTAGGCTTTTTTGTCTGAATATTGTGTCCAATTATGTGTTATTTTGAGATATAATACTTTGAAAAGTGCATATTTGGTGACAAAATAAATTCAAAAACTTCACCTTTATTAAATTAAAATTTAAAATTCAGTCATGGGTGGTTGTTTTTTTAAAAAAATGGATTAGTGCAAAAGCAAGAGTGAATTAGTCCCTGAACAAACACCGGAGCTGAAAAAGACCTCTCTATCCATTCATGAACTATCTAAGAAAACAGGTGCAAGGTATTAAATATGTTTGAATTAACCTGTCAAATAAACCATGGAGTATTTATCTGCAGTATTTACCAGTTATATTTATGTGATTCCTCCAATGAGTTCAAAGCAGCACATACGATTCTCTTACCTTGCAAGTTAGACCCTGCTGAGACTGCCCGACTGGCCCAAGGTCAAATATTTGGTCCCAAGTCAAAGGGATCTTTAGTCCAGCATTCTAGCTACTATACTGCACTGGTTATATTTATGGGACCATCTACCCATGCATGCCCCCATGCTCTCTCCATCTCTCCCCTCCTGTGCAATACTTGCAATGGGTGAAATCGCACCAATTATTGATTTTTTTTCCTTTGAATTAAAATTGGAGATTTTAAATAATCAAGTAGGAAAAAAACAAGGTGAGAATGTTTGTTTAATGTGAGAATGGTGATATTGCTGTTTTGTGATTGTATTGTAGCCTTTCTTCTTTGTCATAATCTAGCAATTAGCATTTCACAAGACTAGCTAGGGTCATTGCCTCTGGTCCCAACTCCTAGTTTGCTTTTGTGCATCTTTCTAAACTGAGGCAGTTTCCTTGAGAAGCAAATTTCACACACCACCGGCTGTGAGAACCAGGCCCTGGATATTGAGTCACTATATTAATATTCTCATCAGACCAAGTCCTGGAGTCATTATTCACTCCATACCCTGGCAGAGCTCCTGTTGAAGTCAAGGTGCTTTGATTAAGGACCATAAGGCTAGCCCCTTGCTTTTATCTTAACATTAGTCATTTTCACTTTAGCAGGTCAGATTCAGCATGCGGCATGGCGCGGGAACTTTCCCTATTCTGGTTTAAGAGCCCACATGCTCACAGAGCTGGATTCGTTAACAATGCAGCTTGGAGCAGGCACTGCACGGAATAGCCAAGCGAAATAGTACGGCCATTAAGATGCTTGGAGTTTTGCTGCACTGATTTGCAACCGAGGCTGATGATGTGATTTGCAGACCAGAGGCAGGACCACAACTATCTGTTATTTGAACAACCCTATGATATCAGCATTCTTTTTCTGAGCACACAGCAGGAGGTTCAAGTGCATTGAGGTGGGGCAGCTGGTGAGAGATAAAACACCTCTGGCAGTAACAGCTACAACCCTTTCCTGCTTCACAACAATCCAGTGATTAGTGCTTTGTGTGTGCATACACATATGAACAGGTCTGCTAATGATAGGACCTTTTGGAGGTCGACAGTCAAAGAGTTGCCATAAGTCAGAAGGGACTTGACAGCTCAACTCAACAGCATATCCGTGTGTGGGGATAGTAGCCAAAATCCTGTCACAAACCTTATTGGTGATTTGCCACAAGTCAAGAAGTTAGTGTTTTGATAAAAGCATAGTAGCCAAAAAGATAGCCACATTAGCTATACATGCCAGTGCAATGCAATTGGTGTAAATCTTGTGGCTGAATTTCTGCAGGTTAAAGAAGCTAGCATTGGAATGTGCTGTTGCACACGTGAGTCACAAAAGCAACATCTGTGCTAATGTGGAGTCTCTGCCTGCATGGACTGCACACCCTCAGATCAGGCACTGCATCTCACGGCAACACATTGTTAAACTGGATGGGTAGTGCTGCATGGCTCAATGTCATATGAATCAAGAGCACCAAAGTGGCATGCTTTAGATTAGGCAAAGTCAACAGATGAGAGGTGCAGAAGGCAACATCCAAAATGAGTGGTGGTTCAGGCTCTGCCATGGCAATGGATGGAAGAACGTTCTTTCCAGGACACCAAAACGGAGTGACCCATCATCCTAATCTTAGAACTGCAGAGATGGAAGGGGCCCTGTGGTTCAACAAGTCCAGCCCTTGTCAAAGTGATACAGAGGGAATTGAATCTTCATCATAAACCATTGAGTTATGCAGATTGTTACCATGAACAGCACATTTACTTGGGGCACGTATACGTTGCCATATTTTTAAACTTAGGCCGCTACTCCACGTCAGCTTTGTTTCGCTACAGAATTTATTCTGGTAGTGTTTTTGTTGCACTTTTGTCCCACGTCCAATTTGTTGCTGTATTAGTACCACAACATAAAATCTTTCTCCTACGTCCGTCACACTTTCACAAAAGTAAAGTGCGACCAGGCACCCAGAAGCAATTCTAAGTACAAATTTTCTTGTACCTGGACTCCTGGTGGTTGAATTCTTGTTGCGCTTCTGTTCCGCAATTAGCTGCGGCCTTTGTGAAAGTGCGGTGGACGTGGCTGCCTGTTCTACCTATTGCAAAATGCTATTTGTTACTTTTTGTTTTGTTTGTTATGAACAGGAAGGAATTCCCTTCCGTGTCCGGAAGAAAAGCAACAACACCAGAGGACAGGGGTCTCCATTGATTCTTTAGGCACAGAGTGGAGTGAGCAATAGCTGCTGGAAGCACCACTAGGGAGATGCCACTGCTGCTGCCTTCCCCTTCCCACCATTCTATTCAGGAATTCTTGTCGCGCTTCCATTCCGCAATTAGCTGTGTCCTTTTGAAAGTGTGACAGACGTGGGAGAAGGATTTTTGGTAGTGATTCTGAGTGGAATTTTCTACAGCAACAAAGTGGACGTGGGATAAAGCCCTTAGTGAAACCAGTTCTCAGCAAGCTCATACACAAGATCCAGTTGAAATCTCTACCCTTTCAGGTCTGAATGCTAGTCAGTGAACATGAAAGAATCCTAAAATATATCTTGGGGAGGTGGTGAGGTCTTGAGGATGGACAGTGACAAATGTGAGATGGTCCCAATCAGGGCCGGTGCTAGGTTTTTTTGTGCCCTAGGCAAGGGGCGGGGGGTGGGCTGGGGTGGGCTGGGGTTGGGGTGGTGGGCTGGGGTTGGGGCGGTGGGGGGGTGGTCAGGGTGGTGGTGGCGGGCAGGTGGCGGGGGCGGGGCGGTGGTGGGGTGGTGGGGCGGCAGGGCGGCAGCAGATGGGGGCGGAAATGGGCATGGGGGGTGGGCGGCAAGGGGCAAGGGGGCGGCGGGCAATGGGCAGCGATGGGCAGATGGCTGGCGGGCGGTGGGGGGACGGCGGTGGCCAGTGGCAGGGGCGGTGGCAGCATCCTGGCCAGTGCCTTCTCTCCACTTTGGCGCCCTAGGCAACTGCCTAGTTCACCTTACTGAAAGTGCCAGCCCTGCTCCCAATGAATATGTGGTGGTTTCCACACTTACCATTTCACAGCTCCAGACTGCCTCTATGTGGCTTTCTAAATCCGGAATCCACCCATGGATGTGCTATAGAAAGAAGACATTTAGACTGAGGGAAATAGTGTGGGTGAGAGTGTTATACATGTCCTCTCCCCATGCCACTTAATCATATTCCGAGTTCCTTAAAGTCTTCTTTTACAGTTCTTTGAAAACTGATAGCCCGATCCGGGAACCTTCTCAGAGCTGGTGCAACCATTTGTAGGGGGCACCACCTTGTCTTTCATCCTGACAGAGCTTGGAAGTTGCGTCTTTCTGAACAACAACTTACAGCCGCTCTCCCGGATTCCAGGACTTGTCACCCTAAATGTAACTTTTTAAAGAGCTGCATCTCAGGCATCAAAATGTTTTTTGGTGACCTCTGGTTCCAACCGTCCGTCCAAAAGTTGTGTGTACCTCCAGAGCTAGTTTGTTTTATAAAGCTACACAAAATGGAAGAACAGGCAGCATTCACTGCTAGCCATGTTCATACAGAAGTTTTTTTTTTTAAGCAAGCGAATTATTCTCCTCTTCTCTCCCCTCCCCCAGTGCAGAAGTCAAACTGTAAACAGCTAGTACTAACAAAGTCAAATATTAATAACGATGCACTACACATCCCCAAATCCTCTTTCCCACACCAGTAAAACCCACAGAAATTTACACTGACCAGAACAAACAGAAAATAAAAGTCAAACCACTTAAACGACTGACATTTAGGGAGAGAGATCCAAATCCCCTTTCCATTTCCTCAATGGCCCAAGTTTTTTTTTATCATTTAGCTGGAAGTAAATACACATTCAAGAGCATTCATCATCCATCAGAACAAAGGCAAGGATATAGCTTTTGGGATCGTTTGATGGGACTCATTCAAGGAGTTTTCTTTTGAAGGCAAAAAGGGCACAGGAACTAGCTGAATTAATTGTCAGGATAATTGTGTGAGCTTTATTTATCCTGAAGCAACTTTGGCTGTGAGATTCTCAAGCTAGCAGATTTGAGCCATTCAGTTTCCCAGAATGCCCCGAGGTGAGGCAACAACTCATCCTTTGGGGCATTGTGGGGAATAAAAAAATGTGTACCTCTTCCTGGCACTGCTTAGAGGTAGAGATGGGCACGACTTAGCGGTATTTTTGTTTTTGTTTTTGTTTTTTCGTTTTTGTTATGTAACGAAACGAAAACGAAAAATGGTTCAAAAATGGACCGAAAACAGAAACGAAACGACTAATTTTGACCCAATTTTCGTTTTTCGTTACTGGAAAAACACATAATGGAGCTAAATGGGGAGAAACGAAAAATTTTTCGTTTTCGTTTTCATTTTTTCATTTTCGTTACATAACGAAATGAAAATGAAAAATTTTGAAATTAGCTCACGAAAACGGAAACGAAACGAAACGGACCCTAGCCGAAAATGAAAACGAAAACGAAATTTTTTTCTGAGTCGTGCCCATCTCTACTTAGAGGAGTAAAAGGTAAAGGTAAAGGTCCCCCCCCACACACATGCATGCTTAGTTGTGTCTGGCTCAGTCTAGGGGCAGTGCTCATCTCCATTTCTAAGCCAAAGAGACAGTGTTGTGCAAGGGGGAGGAATTTTAAAAGCCTGCTTTCCCTGTGTCCACCAGTCATTGGCCAGACCCCTTTAAAAATGGCCCAGATGGCACTGGGGGGACTCCCTGGTGCTGACTGGACCAGTTTTAAAGGGGTCCAGCCGATGACAGGTCGGCAGGATCCCTCTGAAAATGGCCCCATTGCCAGCGCGGAGCTCCTGCATTGGCAACCAGGCGATTTTCAGAGGGTTGCTGCCAACCTGTCATCGTCTGGACTCCTTTAAAATTGGCCCAGTCAGCACTGGGGGGACCCCCTCGTGGTGACTGGTCCATATTTAAAGGGGTCCAGCCAATGAAAGGTCAGCAGAAGACATCTGAAATTGGTCAGGACGCCAGTTTGGAGGTCTCCTGATGGTGTCCCAACCATATTCAGTCATCTCCTGCAGACTTGTCATTGCTGGTGAGAAACAAACATTTTGTTATTGTTTCATTTCATATGAATTTTCATGCAAAAATGTGTATGAAACAGAACGAAACGAAATGTGGGGTAGGGACGAAACGGAATGAAACAAAACACCATTTCCCCATTTCGTGCCCATCTCTACTCTACAGCTCTAATAGTGACCATGGGATGGAGAAAGCCTCAACCCAAAAAAAATATTTTAGAGCATCTTCCCAACCTTGGGTAACCCATGTGTTCTTGGAATGCAATTCCCAGTAGCCTTCACGACCAGCTGTACAATCTGGAGATTCTGGGAGTTACAGACCAAGAACATGGAAGAATTCAAGAAAGAAGGTCAGGCCACCTAGGATGAGTACAGGCAAATAGCAAGAAAATGCAGGAATGGCTTTAGGAAAGCAAAAAGCAGAGAATGAGGTGAGATTAACTAGAGACACTAAAAGCAATAAAAGGCATCCCTCAGATATGAAGGAAGCAAAAGACAAAGAAAAGAAATAGTGACACAGCTCCTCAATGGAGATGAAAAAACAGTATCAGATGGCAAAGAAAAGGCAGAGGTGCTCAATTCCTACTTTAGTTCAGTCTTTTTTCATAAGACAGACTTTGAACCTCCACACATAGGCAAAGTACAAGTGAAGGGGACAGGATGGCAGCTTGAGATTAATAGACAAGAAATACCTTACTACATTGAACACATTCAGGAGTCCAGGGCCAGGTGAACTGCAACAGAGAGTAGTGAAGGAATTGGCTGAAGAACTCTGAGAACCACTATCCATTATTTTCTTGAAAGCATGTGAAATGGGTAAGCTGCCAGATCATTGGAGGAGGGCCAATGTTGTCCCTATTTTCAAAAAGGACAAAAAAGAGGAACCTGGGAACTTCAGACTAGTTAGTCTTACCAAGCTTTTGATAAAGTTCCCCATGATATCATGATTAGCAAGCTCCCGCTGGCTTTCGGAAAAGAAAACAAAAAGCGCCCGATTCAGCTTCCTGGATCTCCTGGGGCTGGAGGAAAATTAAAAAATAAATAAATAAACAGCACCGATCGGCCCCAGGAACAGCCGATTGTGCTATGAGGGGGGGGGGGAGAAAATCGGATCATCTGAGTGGTCCCACAATGTATGCCTCCTTAAAAGGTGGATTATTTAAGCGCAGCAAAAAATTCCCTACCTCTTGTAAACCTCGCTTAAAGGGATTTCCCCCCCCAAAAAAAGCCTGCTGACCGTAGGGATGGCATTTTGGGACACGGTTTATCTACAAATTTAATCTACATTTAAAAGGACATGTGATAGGGGCCTAAGAGAGTGGTGATTAATGGTCTCTCCTCTAAGTTGGGACCACAAGTGGGGTATCCCAAGGCTCAGTCCTGGGTCCAATACACTTCAACATTTTTATTAACAACTTTGACAAGGGAATAAAGGGCATGCTTTTCAAATTCACGGATGACACAAAATTGGATGGAATAGCAAATATCCTGGAAGACAAAAAGGAAATTCAAAATGATCTTGATAGGCTGGAGCACTTGGCTGAAACCAGCAGAATGAAAATTAATAGAGAGAAGGGCAAAGAACAGCACCTAGGAAGAAGCCAAATGCACAGTTACAAGATGGAGGACACCTGGCTCAGCAGTACTGCATGTGAGAAGGGTCTTGGAATTCTAGTCGATCATAATCAGAATATGAGCCAACAGTGTATTGTTGCCATAAACAAGGCAAATACTATTTTAGGCTGTTTTAATAGAAGTATTGTATAATTTCCAGATCTTCTTAGGTGCTTGCCCTCCTCTATCCAGCATTGGTTAGGCCTCACCTTGAGTATTGTGACCAGTTTTGGACACCACACTCCAAGAAAGACACTGACAAATTAGAACAAGTTTAGTGGAGGACAAAAAGGATAATCAGGGGTATGGAAACCAAGTCTTATGAGGAACGACTGAGAGAATTGGGCATGTTTAGCTTGGAGAAAAGAAGACTGGGGGGTAATATGATAGCACTTTTCAATTTCTTGAATGGCTGTCATACTGAGGAGAGCAAGGGTCTGTTTTCAATCATCCTAGAGTGCAGGTCATGCAACAATGGGCTCAAATTATGAGAACCCAGGTTTTGGCTGAATACCGGTGGTGGCGGGGGGGAGGGACTTTCTAATTGTTAGAGCAGTACAGCAATGTAACCAATGACCTAAGAGGTAGTGAGTGCTCCAACAGGGGAGGCATTCAAAATAAAATTGGACAACCACCGGGCCGATCTCCTTTGATTTGTATTCCTGCATGGAGCAGGGGGCTGGTCTTATTAGACTTATGGGCCTCTTCCATCTTCACTGTTCCATTGTTCTATGAACACTTGGCACCCTGGATTGAGAAAAACTCTCCTAGAAAAATCAGCTTGCTTGGGAATTCTGGGAGTTGTAATCCTACAGAGTCAATTTCCTAGCTCTGTGATCACCTGCATTACCTAGTGTCAAGAAGATCTGCACAGCTTGTGCTTTGGCAGATGTCTTTGTTGTAATTTAGGGTATTTGAACACGACCCCTAAACACCGCAAATGGCTGCCAGCTCCAGAGCTTACAATTGTTTCCCCACCAGCTCCGGAGTTTGCAGGAAATTAAGTGCGACCATGCCCACCTAAACACGTCCCAGCGCACTTTTCATGTACCTGCTCTTGGAGGGTGAAAATCCCCAGATCCAGATGTGATCTGGTGAGTGCCGGGCTCTCCTCGCTTCTGTTTGTTTTGTTTTGTTTTTGCCTCCCACCCCTTTAAGAGAAGGAATAAGGATGACAACGGGGTGGCTTGGACCGGCAAAGAGGAGGTGAGCCTGCATTCTTTTGTCCCTTTTTTTCTCCCTCCCCTCACGCAGACAGGAGCAAGGAAGTGCGGAGGGGTGGGGATGCAGGAAGAGCAATGAACCCCCAAGATCTCTGGTCCGAATTTAAGTGGCCAGTAGATCTTAGGGGTCGTGTGAAAAGGCCCTTAATGTAGTTGCCATCCTAGTTTACAAAACATAAAAATAAGTGTTGCTTCTTGATCTGTAGGTGAGAGCACAAATTATGAATACAATAGGACATCTCTTAAATTTTAATCATAACACACAAGACTAAAAGGCAGTGTCAATGGCAGCCATTTTGTCTCTTTCTTTTAATGGCTGGTGCCTTGAAACAAAACAAAACACAGCTGCTCTGATGATTTATTAACGTTTTCTCCTCAAAAATGTGTGTGTTTGTGTGTGTGTGTATTTTAACTTCTGCTTTACATCTCCCTCCTGCCTAACACTTCTCCTCAATGTTCCAAACTTCTAAGGAGCACTTTTTTTTCCCTTTTGACCTTCAACATCCGAAACTACAAAAGAAAGGACTTTCTCAGACATCCTTTGAATGCTGTTCTTTTAAGGAACCTTCTGCTGATTTTTATCCTTAGGGATCAATGGTTCCTTCAATTCCATAATCTGACAAACTGAACTGAAAGCAGAGGGCCTGCGTTTTTAGAGCAAGATGTTCTAACCTGAGTAAAATGGCAGCATAGAGAGTCCCCCCTCAGAAAGCTCACAGGCTGTAGGGAGAGCTTGAAAAAGTCTTTTAACACAAGTCAATCCATTTAGGAGAAACAAGATGGAGGATCACTGTATTATTATATTTTAGATTATGGTAATACAGGGAGGCCTCTAAACGAGTGAATGAAATAATTGGTGTGTTACAGTGTGCAAATATGAAGTAAGTTCTGCGTAGACCTTCCTTCTGATAAGAGGTTAATCAATTCTAGCATACATTTTCAAACCAGACTTCCATAGATATTTTTGTGGCATGGAGGTTAAAAAACAGCATGTATCTCCAGCTGTTGTTTGCTCTCTGTGTTGGAGTATTGATGCCACTAAATTTCACTTTGATCTGATCACAAACGGTGGGAGAGGGGAAACACCCCCCTCTCCCAACAAAATGTGGCTAGCTTCAACAATCGAACAGTTTTAGTTAGGTGTAAGTTTGTTTCCAATGTGAAGTTTGGGCCATTCTGCACATGAATTGTCATGATTCTTTTTATGTTGTTGTTTCTTCCTAAAAAGATGGGTCACAAAGCATCCAGGAAATCCAATTAAAACAAGCAATCATCCTCTGAGAATATGAATCCTCCCCCTCTCTTTCTGTCACCACAAGCAAAAGGCTGTAGAATTTATATAACACATGCAGAAGAACACACATAACTAGAATTCATATAAAAGTCTGTGTGCCTCAACTTAAAAAAGTTGTTGGCAACCTCAAACGGGTACAGAGGAGGGCAACCAGGATGGTTGAAGTTCTGGAAGAGATGTATTATGAGGAACAGCTTAGGGAACTGGGAATGTTTAGCCTTTCAAAAAGAAGGCTGGGAGGGGATATGATAGCTATGTTTAAACTAGAGATGGGCACGAAATGCCAAAGTGGCATTTTGTGTTCGTTATTCGGGCCCAGGAGCCTGCTTTGTTCCGTTTCCGTTTTTTGGGCCCCCGAACATGCATGATTCCAGGCGAACATGCATAACTAGAATTAATATAGAGCAGAAGATTGAAGCCCTGAGCTGGGTTTGGGTAACTTTATATATGTGGTAAAACGAATATCTATCTATCTATCTATCTATCTATCTATCTATCTATCTATCTAT
>JAHTLZ010003526.1:7407001-7419341 GCA_023846285.1 Phrynocephalus versicolor | reverse complement strand
GTGTGTGTGTGTGTGTGTGTGTGTGTGTGTGTGTGTGTGTGTGTGTGCAAGCTAAGACGTTTCGTACATTTGTTAGAGAAGCTAGAAAATGGTCACTGTCTGGATGCAGACTCAGATCTTTTCAGAACCAAAAGACACCCTCCCTAGTCAGTGGCACTGAAGCAAGCAACTAGGTAGGGAGCAGACAGGTACCACAAAAGCACCAAAGGGAATAGGGAATATTCCAGACTTCTTGAAAACTACCAGGGAATATTCCAGACTTCTTGAAAACTCTCAACGTTCAGTTGTTAATGTTCGCATTCAAATATTCTTTTAACCCCTGTTTTTAGTTTCCATGCTCACAAAAAATAGATGAATGAGCATCTCAAAGGGATAGCGAAACTCATAATATTGTAATGACTCCTAGGCACTCTTAACATGCACGTCTTTGTCAGTGGACTTTCCTTCAGGTTTTTGCCCATTTTCTTTAGTGGATTTCGCATGGGACTGATAGATTCAGCTCTGCTTGACAACAGTTGAATACCACCCTTCCTATAAACATACAAAACCTAAGCTTCAACTCAGGGAAATAATTAGCTTGTCAGTAGGAGAGCTTCAAGATGCCACGTCAACGTTATGCATAAATCCCATGATCAGGGGAAAAATAATCTCATATGTAACACTTTTTTTCTCTTCCAACTGAAAGTACAAGTTTATGTATTCATCCTCATAAATATATGTTCATCAGCTTGAATCTCAATTTGTAGGGATCGGTTTAAACTGTTGTATAGTAATTTGTTTACTTCCTATATTTATATTCCGCCCATCTCCCCAGCACCTCAAAGTGATGCACTTGGGTTCTACACCTTCAAAAAACAAAGCAAAACCAAATGTTAGCAACATTTTTCTATGGTGTGTTGTGCTTTCTTGGGATGTACTGTACTTGCTAAGACATAATGTCTAGTAGCCAGTGGGTTGATGGGGACTGTGCCCATGTTTGCCCCCCTATTCCCCGATACACTCTAGTACTGTCTCAGAGGTAGAATTGGGGCTGTTGCAATTAAGGTGCTGCCTTCTGTCAGGAGCAGTGCCATGGGAGAGCCCCTACACTCCCACAAGAAAGAACTTGTTTCTTTTATTTATTATTAATTCATTAAAATATTAATAGCCCTCTTTTCCAGTTGCTCAAAGAGACTTGCAATCAGGACTTTAAAAAAACACACACACAAATGAAACAGAAACAACGCCAACAAAATGCCAGTCATCAGATTAAAACAAAAAGCCCCTGAAACTTCACAACGGCAACAGAAAGAGGTCTTACAATACCTATGGAAAGCAGGCCCCAAAATTAGCTGTGCTGACATTCAGTATTCAGACCTCCCATAAACTCCTGGATTTTGTTTATGTGAAAAGCCCTGCATAAAAATATTATTGCAGACTGCCCAGGCAAAAATGTCTACCAATGGGGGGGGGGTCTTACCACATCAGTTGAGGAGATACGGTCCATGAACTATGTGGCAGCCACAAAATGAATGTGATTCTGGGCTCAATCAACAAATTGTGGTATCCATTCATAAGGAACAGAGGAATCAGTCAGTGATGATGTACTTCGAACTCAGTCAGTCTGGTGCTTAGATATAGACATTGCATTTGAAGAGAGAAAATGCCAGTCTGGAATACAGCCATAGGAAGTTCATGAAGCTCCTGTGATTGGGTCATGCAGACTAAGGCCACGGTCCTACCAGCATTTTCTGCATAGTTTCCCGGTGGTGAACTGCACAGTAAAAGATCATGTGCTAACCGGGAAGAGAAGTAAATTCTGGTCCCGGCCGTCCACGCCCCTGGAACAACAGTTTCAGCAAAGTTTCCTAAACCACTGCCAGGGGCTGGATTTAGAAACTTCACTCGAAAAATGCTTACTTATTTGCTTCTGTAACCACGACAGGACCCTGAAAATACACAGTAAAATCAGTTGTTCCCCTTTAACACCATGGAGGCTTGGAAACTAGAGCCAGAAAGAAGGACAAAATGGGAAGTAGACAGGTAGAGACCGAACCAGAAAACGAAAATATGACGCAGAAGAGAGGACACTAACTGCACATTAAAAACCACGTGACCGCCCCCCCCCAAAAAAAAACACAGGAAATTTATATACGCAGAAAACTCTGGTAAGACCGCGGCCAGAGTCTCATGAGGAAGAGTTGAAGGCGTATGCTTAGCCTGACAAAGAAATAACTGGGAAAGGACGCATGAGTCATCTTCAAATATTGGAAGGAGGTCGACATGGATGACAGAGGAAATTTGCTTGCCATTGCTCCAAAGAGTATGGTCAGAGCCAGTGGATTCAAAGGAACCACAAATGGTACTGTGGTCTATCATAGTTGTTTGATACTGGAAAGCACTTCATAAGATCACCTGTGTTTTCTATGTTAGATTCCATTCCTCATAATGGATTTTTTAAAAAAACTGTCCACGTGCTCCTTTTAGCTTTAATAATGCCTTTTAATTGTTGTAAGATCCCTCTTCTAATTCCCTGCTCTTAAACTTGAATATGTCTTAAATGTTCTGGGGGTGTATATTATCCCCCATTATTGTAAGCCGCCTTAGGTCCTTTTCCAAGGAGAAAGGTGTGGTAAAAATATTCAAAATAAATAAATAAAATAATAATCTGATTAAAGTGGCCAGATAAAAAGCAGGCCAGGGTTTCCACACCTTTAATAGTTATGTGGAAGAGAGAATGAAACTGGGTGAAAAATCACTGTTCTACACAACTATTAAAAGTATTACATGTTTCCACACCTTTCATACTTATGCAGAAGAGAGAAAGTAACTGCGTGAAATTCACTGTTCTACACAACTATTAAAAGTACAGGAACCCTGCCCTCCATTCCAGGTGACAGTCAGAAAAACTCCTAAATGTTTGGGAAATTCTTCTCTTTCTTTTGAAGCCTGGCTATTTGTCTCAGCCCCACTTCCCAGAAAGTTCTTCCATGAGTGTCAGAGATGGCTGCTGTTGGTAACAGCATTTGAACAGGCAAGCCATGAAGTCCTCCAATTTAGCAGCTCATGTGGGATTAAATAAGAGAATGCTTTGAGTTCAGGGTAGAAGATGGGACAGAGATGGTCAGCATCATCTACGCAAAAGATGGGTCAGCTTAACTGAGTTGTTATGTTCTTTAAAGCCTGATGTCCCTTAAATTCTGGGAAGTAATTTGAGACTGCTGAGTATGCAATTTAATTGCTTTGCAGTTTGTCAATTTGTAGTTTGTCAATTACTTGTTTTAACATTCTGAATCACCTTGGATCTCCTGCACTTGGGGAAAAAGTGGAAAATAAAGAAATTTGTGTTGTGCCTGAAGAAATGTCATTTATTTTCTCATTGTCATCATGATAGTGTCCTAGAATAAGCAATCTGATGAGGCAGATATAGCCAGTTGAGAGAGTTTAGATTTTAGAACTGCAGAGTTGCGACGGACCCTGTGGATCATCAAGTGCTGCACCTGTCTAGAATATGCAGCGGGGAACGGAACTTCCAACCAGATGCCTTCAGCACTGAGCTATCCAGCTTGTTAACCTCCCCCCTCCTCCAAGATTTTCAGCTATGAAGGCCAGGCAGAACAGCCTTTCCCTAGAATTTGCACAAAATACCTCTGCACAAAACTGAAACCATTTCTCTTTATGAAGCAACAGCATGCTTGTGCGTGCCTCTGTGTGCACGTGCGCATACCAAGACAGAAGACCTGTACAGATGCTTCTTTTAAAAGCAGACAGCGTTATGGTGCATCTAAGTGTTACATGTTCGTGCAACACGTCCATGAGGCTGCCCTTGCAATTTGATGGAACTGTTCAATTGTGCAGGCTGCACAACGACGATTCTTTCAAATCCATCAGATGTGATCCCAGAATTCTCATCAATACTTATAACACATGTCTCACAGGCAAGAAGAGTTTTTCACTTTTGCACATGAAAATGATATAAGCGAGAATTTGTATCCCCAGAGCAGTGCTGTTTCTCCTTTTCAAAATCAGAAGGGTCATTGCTTTCTCAAATGTGAATTGAAGAATTTCATGCAAGCTCTATTATGGCTCCACCACATGCTTTTCCTTATTCTATAGTTCTCACAAAAATCGCTGTCTAGGATACAGATAAAAGCAAGAGCAGTGAGCTAAGTAGCAATGATCTCATTAAGAGTGGTTCAGCAGTCTGAGGACACCCAAAGGCATAATTGTTGCTTGATATACAAATGACACTCTTCCTCACATTAGGGTACCGAAAGCCAGCTGGGATATTTTGGGGTCAAAAAAATTCAACAAGTACCTTTTCTCTGGCAGTACAATCATAATTTATGTAAGGTAACCCTGTTGTGCAGTGGTTAAATGCCTGTACTGCAGGTAAAACTGTGCTCACAACCTAGGGTTCAGTCCCAGATAGCCAGATCATGGTTGACTCCGAGGTCGGTAAAATGAGTACTCAGCTTGCTGGGGGGGGGCAATGTGTAGCCTGCATACTGTAATTAAAAATTGTAAACCGCCCAGAGACTACTTGATGTGGTATGGGGTGGTATATAAGCAGAACACTTTAATAATTTTAGTGTAAGATTTTTATTTTTGTTTTAATTATTTATTGATATTTTATGTTTTAACTGTTTTAATTCTTTTGATTGTAAGCTGCCCAGAGACCTTTGGGTAGTGGGCGGCATGTAAGTTGTAAGAATAAATAATAAGTAAATAATAAATAAATAATAATTGACTTATCCTCTATGATACCAAAAATTCTCATTCAAATCCTCACCATGGCTTAGGTCAAAATCTCTGCTTTGATCACAGAAATGGGGAGAAAGAATCCAGATGGGTTGCTTATGACATGCACTGTGCTTTGTATTCAACAAGGTCCTGTCAGTTTTTGGTACCCAGTTTAAGGTGCTGATTAGAGATGGGCACGACTTAGCGGTATTTTCGTTTTCGTTTTCATTTTTTCGTTTTTGTTATGTAACAAAACGAAAACGAAAAACGGTTCAAAAATGGACCGAAAACGGAAACGAAACGACTAATTTTGAGCCAATTTTCATTTTTCGTTACTGGAAAAACACATAATGGAGCTAAATGGGGAGAAACGAAAAAATTTTCGTTTTCGTTTTCATTTTTTCATTTTCGTTACGTAACGAAACGAAAATGAAAAATTTTGAAATTAGCTCACGAAAACGGAAACGAAACGAAACGGACCCTAGCCGAAAACGAAAACAAAAATGAAAATTTTTTTCTGAGTCATGCCCATCTCTAGTGCTGATAATCACCAGTGAAGTTGGTAACAGTTTAGGACCTCAGTCGTATCTCCTACAGAACAGCTGCTTGTCCCACCCACTCTCCACAGTCCATGATGTTAAAAAGGATGGCACTTAAGGAGATGAAACAAGTTAATATCAGAAACCGGGCAAGTGTTTTTTGCTGTGGGTCCAAATCTCTTGAACAAATTTCATTAGGTGCCCTCCCTCTCCTTTAAAAAATAAATAAATTAGCTAAACTAGAATTATTTAAAGCTGCTTTTACTTGATGCTTCTTACCTGAGATGTTCTGAGGTATTTTAAACTGTTTATTTACTTAAAGGTACATTTAATAAGCTACAAGGGGTTTCCCTCCCCAGTTTTTTTTTAAAAAATCAGGATATTTGTTTTTATATTATATTGAAAAAGAGCCTCATGGTGCAGTGGTTAAATGCCTACACTGCAGCTAAAACTGTGCTCACAACCTCGGCTTCAATCCCAGGTAGCCAGCTCATGGTTGACTCAGCCTTCTATCCTTCAGAGGTCGGTAAAATAAGTACCCAGCCTGCTTGGGGAGGGGGCAATGTGTAGCCTGCATAATTAAATTGTAAACTGCCCAGAGAGCGCTTGGAGCACTATGGGGCAGAATATAAGCAGAAAACTTTGCTTTGTATGATTCTTTTATTGTGATTTTATATTTGTATTACAATTCTGTGAATTCCCCAGAGTGTGTTTGTGCTATGACAAGGTAGGTATACCAATTTAAATGAATAAATTAATGTGCTGGAACCAACCTGGAAGTTGAGTCAGGGCAATTACTTCTTTTCTTGTGAGAGCGATCTCACAAGAAAAGAAGTCCAGTTGCCATGACTCAGCTTTAAGATAACCTCACCTGAATGACTAAGAATCTTCCCAGACATAATGCTGGGACCAAGATATCTGAGGCCTGCTGGTGGAAATGCATTAACTACTTTTTTTGAAAGTGATTTCAATAATCATCACACCCATAATTGAGGCCTGGGAGAGTAAAAACTGACAAAAGAAAATATTTTTTCACCCAGCGCGTTGTAAGTCTATGGAACTCCCTGCCACAGGATGTGGTGATGGCATCTGACCTGGATGCCTTCAAAAGGGAATTGGACAGATTCCTGGAGGAAAAGTCCATCACAGGTTACAAACCATGATGGAGATGTGTAATCTCCAGGCTTTAAACCAGGGTACTTCAAGGGCCAGATGCAGGAGAGTGATGTCAGGAGACAGATATCTAGTCTCATGTGCTCCCAAACACATCTGGTGGGGCCGCTGTGAGATACAGGAAGCTGGACTAGATGGGCCTTTGGCCTGATCCAGCATGGCTCTTCTTATGTTCTTATGTTCATGCTAACAGGAGAATTCCGGAGACCATAGTCCAAAAAAGTCACTGCTCTGAGCTGTATTCTTGCACAAACACTACCTGCTTGACACCACTGATTACTAGAGGATGCCCATCTGTATGACACAACATATTTCAAACAGGGCCACAGCCTGATCACTAGTATGCATGTACCTGTCACTTACAGAAAGTCCCAGCTTTATCTCAAGGTCCAAGACCTTAGGTAGCAGGAATTGAATCTGTTATCATCTTTGGGAGCCAATGCCAGTTATAGAGTGGACTTGGTGGCCAGTTCGAGCAAAATGTTCTGCAGTGATGCATCTCACGACATGGCACCTCCATGATTTACAAACAGGAAGCAACATTGTTGTTGGTAGTAGTGTTATCATGCCTGTGTGCATGTGTGTTTGTGCATGTGTGTCGCTTACCCTTTAAGAATAGCTGTCAGGCTAATCTACACAAAGAAAGTCAGAGTTGGCTGAACCATTTTTTTAAAAAAAAACCTATAAAAAGCAGTAGGTATGTTCTGACACAGCATTGTGAAGTCTCACAGCCCCATGGCATGCCGGTTTACAGAAGGCAGATACTGTATTAAAGGATTAACGAGGAAATAACAAAAGGAGGCTTCCCGCCCTGTGAAATTCCAAATAGATTTCACGGCAGCCTTCTCTTTCAGCTAACCTTTGAGCGAGAGAAACTTCTGCTGATGCCAAATGACCAGGAAGACATAAACGACAGATCCTGTAGCCCGACAGGTGCCGCCGGGCGCACTGCCTCACTCCCGCGCTGGCTCTCCTCACAGATGCAGAGTGACCTTGCAAACATCTCCCACAAAGGTCGGAATGGATTCATTGATCAGCTAGCCCAACCATATGACAGTCTGTTCCTTAATTGAATCCCAAAAGGGGGCAGGCTGGGTTTTTATTACAGAGGCCAGACGATAGCACTCATTAAAAGCTCCACAGACTGTGTGGTTTACTAATTAGTTTATTATACAGACACCTTGACAATGGACAAAGTTGTCATTTTGCCCTTTATCGCACAGGGGATGTTGTTAAAAGTTTAATCAGCTAACACTGACCAACTTAGCTTGGCAGGTGCTAGATGGTCATTACCGAGGTCACCCCTGCTGTAGTGAATCTGACAGGGTCACAGCGTGAACCTCCAATAAAAAGAGTGTTACATAAGGTAAGAGGGCACCTGAAAAGGAATGAAGGGGGAGGGGGCCCAGGGAGAAAGAGGCTCTGTAGGGAGTCGAAAGCAGATGGACCATTAGGACAAGTGAATCCTTCCACTGGTTTCCTGTGCCTATGATGCTTAACAGATGAATTTTCTGAATGCACAAGGAGTTACCACTTTGATATGTGTATCACCATGAGTGTACGCAGATTGCATGAAACCAGTTGAGACCAGAGCCTGAATAGCATTCAACATGAAACAAAAGAGGGGTCAACTTCAATAGATTAAGATGTTTCTTGGGTCTTGAAATGGAATAATATGGAATACATGCTGTCACCCTCACAGGTACGTCTCATGGGAACCCATGAAAGGGCCTTCTCGACTGCTGCGCCCAGACTCTGGAACTCCCTTCCACTAGAGGCCAGGACTGACTCATCTCTGTTGTCCTTCCGGAAACAGGCAATGACCTTTCTTTTCAGGCAAGCTTTCCCTCAATGATGGACCACAATGTGTATTTAATTAGTTTTTAATTGATACAATATAGATTGTGGGTCCGCTGATGACAATTTTAGGATAATGTTTTTAGTGTAAGGTTTTTATTATTGTTTGATAATTTATTGATATTTTACTTCTAACTATTTTAAATTGTTTTAATTCTTTGGATTGTAAGCCGCCCAGAGACCTTTGGGTAGTGGGCGGCATGTAAGTCAAATAAATAAATAAATAAATAAATAAATTAAATAAATAAATAAATTTTATATGAATCTATGGGTTCAGATAGACTTTGTGTTTATGACTACTTATAACCATGTTGCTTTAATGTAATGTTGTCTATTAATGCTGTAAGATGTCCCTCAATTCCTTGTTCTCAAATACTTGAACATGTCTTAATTGTACTGGACTGTATATTATCCCTTATTTCTGTAAGCCGCCTTGGGTCATTTTTCAAGGATAAAGGCGGGGTAAAAATACTCTAAAATAAAATAAGAAATACTCTAAAATAAATAGGCCCACACACTTCAGATTTCCTACACTTCCTAGTACATTTTTAGGCCCTGTCTACCGCCACAACAATGAATTTTGAAATGTGGTAGCACGCACCAACATTCTGAAAAAGTTGTCGGATGCACACTTTTGAAGGACTTCAGCTGGTATCTATAAGATCTTGTTTTCCTATATTCTCAAGTAATTTTCAAGAGATGTTGAGGGCAATTTAAACTGAGTCAGAGATATGATAAGAATCACAATTAGTTTCTTTTTTGTGTGTGGTAAACAAGATGGCGCTCTTTTTGTTCTTTGCTAGATTTTTGTTTTCTTTTGCTTCTCAGGCTTAGGAATCTTGAGCAGTTTTGAAAATGATTCCCACCTATTTTTATAAATATGCAAAATTTAGAATTGTAGAAACTATCACCTGGTTTCACTGATGAAGCTTCAACTGTCTCTATATTATATTAGCCTGTCCTTTTGTGTTTGCTCTGTGGGTGGGTCCAAATATACACTTAACACTAGAGATGGGCACGACTTAGTGGTATTCCAGTTTCCGTTTCCGTTACTCGGTTCCGTTACTCTACGGAAACGGTAACGGGAATTACTCCGCCAGACTTCGAGATCGAACCGACGAACGAACAATTTTGGTCTGATTTGTCGTGCTCGTTACTTGCATCGTGCGATCGTGCGATGCCACGCGGCACAGAAAAAAAGTTTTAAAAAGTTAAAAAACCCGGTGGAAAATGCCTGCCGTGCCTCAGGGCACCTACCAGAGGGGTGGTTTCTGGAGGTCCCCGGCCTCCCCCCCTCCTCCGTTCTGGGCTGCTCTGGTGGGACTCGCAGCAGGCTCGCAGCAGCAACAAGCCGCATGGCACGAGTCTCGCCGCCGGCTCAAGCGGCACGGACGGCACAGAAAAAAACTTTTAAACTCTCCCCCCACCCATTCCCGGGCCAAAAAGCAGGCGGAAAATGCCTGCCGTGCCTCAGGGCACCTACCAGAGGGGTGGTTTCTGGAGGTTCCCGGCCTCCCCCCTCCTCCGTCCTGGTGCCTCAGGGCACCTACCAGAGGGGTGGTTTCTGGAGGTCCCCAGCCTCCCCCCTCCTCCGTCCTGGGCTGCTCTGGTGGGACTCGCCGCAGGCTCGCAGCAGGAACAAGCCGTACGGCACGAGTCTCGCCGCAGGCTCAAGCGGCACGGACGGCACAGGAAAAAACTTTTAAACTCTCCCCCCACCCATTCCTGGGCCAAAAAGCAGGCGGAAAAATGCCTGCTTGACTAAGGGCGCAGGGCACCTACCGGAGGGGTGGTTTCTGGAGGGGGGTCCCGCCTCCCCCCCGTCCTGGGCAGCCGGACTCGCCATGCCATGCGGTGCGGGCGGGGGATCCAAAATGGGGCGGCGAACGCAATATTGTTTTTGAAATCGTGGTCCAAAAACACACAAGCACAACAGAAACACGCGGAAATTTATAAACTGCCAGTTTTTTCACAGTAGCAGTGGGTTTTTTCTTGCAACAAAATGTCTCTCCTCTCCTCCTCTGTCCTCCATTGATTTTATTATTTTATTTTATTTACACCTGCGCAGTGTGCAATGATGGGCTGGCCCAGTGGCCTGGCCAGCCATGTGGGAGTGGACGACCATGCAAATTTTTGGAGCCATCCCACCAATCGCATGGCCACTTGGCCATGGAGACTTCTGGGATGTGCCAAAAAGCCCCCTAAAACCTGCCCTAGCCCCCTAACCCCCTAACCCTAACCCTTGACTCCTTACCCATACGTCACAGACTGTCTTCTTAGTGGGTCAGAGAGGCACCCAGAGGTGCAACCCACTAGCCCACCCTAACCTTACCCGTCATTAGCCTAACCCTAGCCCTTGGGCTAAAGCCACCTTAGCCCATAGCCAGATCTACTTGCATTGCACTACACGCAAGTACGATTCCCTTCTTTGTGGGACATGGCAGGTGCGACCCAGTCATCCTGGATGGAGGGTCATACCAGGGGACTGGTCTCACTGCCTGCAAATGGTATGCATAACCATATGGTTGTGCATGCCATTTTGCAGCAGCAGCAGGTGAGGATGGGAGACCCCCATGTTGAGGGGTCTCTTGGAGCCTGCTGCTGCCCGTTCCTAGTGGGTGAGGATAGGAGGCACCCACGGGTGCCTCCAGGAGCCCGCTTTCCCTTTATAGTGGGCTAGAGGAGGCACCCACCCCACAGAGGTGCCTCCAGGAGCCCGCTACCGCCCCCCAAAAACCCAGTACTAACGACAACGAAAAAACAAAAAAACGAACCGACTAATTTTTGCGAATTTTCGTGAAAAACGGAAACGAGCTGAAACGGGCTGCCTCCGACACACGACAACTCGAAAACGTCATTTTCCCTAGTCGTGCCCATCTCTACTTAACACCACAAAAGATAAAAATATTAATTGTGCTTGGATGTATTGCACTGTAGAAGTTTAGAGGGGGTAGTTATATTAGAAAAAAGCACCAGAGTAACTGCTCCAAAGATGCACTGCTCCACTCAAATGTAAAGTTCATTGTGGATTCTTTGAGGTAATATGTTAAAGGACAAGGAGGAGGGTTTCAAAGAAAAAAACCTACATCTTTCTCATCATAGACCATCTATCCAGTATGTGATTTGTTTGGGGGGCATTTTGAATAGACAAATATAACTATTGCATTTGCCAGTCCAAAGAAATAGAAAACAGCAAAATTGGAAAAATAAGAGCTCTATTCAAAATGATAGAAGAAATCAAAGGAATGGATTAGGCATGCTGAAAGATCAGCATTCAGTGGCTCAAAGACAGTTTAAAAACCCTGTGCCTCCCCCCTCCATGTGCTGGATTAGGGGGAAAACCAATAATGAATAAAAATGAATAATGAAATGATTTATTTTTAAAAAATTGTCATAAATGAAACAAAATGAAACAAGGACAAACAAAATGAAAAAGGAAATGAAACAGTATTTTAGCGTTTCGTGCCCATCTCTAATCTGGAGGCAAAAATGTTGAAGCTGAGGCTGTGTTGCTTTGGACATACCACAAGAAGGCATAACCCTGGGAAAGGTAGGAGGCAGAAAAAGAAAAACAGGAAGGCCAAAAATGAGATGGTCTCACTCCCTGAAGGAATCCACAGGCCAGAGTTTACGAAAGCTGAAAAACACTGTTGAGGACAGGACATTTTGAAGATTGCTTATTTATAGGGTCTCTGTAAATCAGAGATGACTTGAATGCACATAATGACAGATGTCTTCATCCAGGCTGCTCTTTGTTGTCATTTTCTTCTGCAGCTCCATACTAGGGATGGGCACCAAACAAAAAACAAAATGCTGTTTTGTCGTTTCATTAGCTAACAAAACAAAATGAAAAGAAACAAAATGGGGAAGTTTTTTTTCTCCTATTCTGCCATCTTTAGTTTTTTTTCACTATTCCACCATCTTACCAGATATCTCCTCTAATTTTCTTTTTTACTTCCATATTAGTGTAGTTATTTTATTTTACATATTTTACCTTTTGTTTTATTATTATTATTATTATTATTATTATTATTATTATTATTATTATT
>JAHTLZ010003526.1:7384576-7394791 GCA_023846285.1 Phrynocephalus versicolor | reverse complement strand
TGTGTGTGTGTGTGTGTGTGTGTGTGTGTGTGTGTGTGTGTGTGTGTGTGTGTGTGTGTGTGCGTGTGCGCGCGCGTGCACACGTGCGCGTGCGCGTGCACACGTGCGTGTATGTACATGCGTGCGTGCGCGTGATATATGTTGCTTCCAGGCAAGAAGGGAAGGCATTGACATCTAGACAAATAGTTGCAGTAATAACTGAATAGAAAATGCTTCCTTTCTGATAAATTCAAGCACTTAACATTTCAACTGTTTTGGGTTTTTCATACAATCTGAATTAATCAGTTTGGAAGGGCTAGACCAAGCATGCCCAAACTTTGGCCCTCCAGATATTTTGCACCACTTCTCCCACAGTCTTTTGTCATTGGCAATCTAAGCTTAGAATTCTGGGAGTTGCGGTGCAAAACATCAGAAGGGCCAAAGTTTGGACATGCTTGGTTAGACATTTAATCTTTGAAAAAGCAGGAGGCCTTTACTTTCAGTTGTGCCCACTAAAAACCCAAAACCAGCACCCCATTTTGGATCTTGGTTACTTCAAACATGGGAGCAAAATAGATGACAGGATTCTGATTTTTCTGTAGCCATTTTGATAGTCCTTTTGTTGATAAAGAAGAGCCTGCAAAACTACTTGGGTTGAGACCAAAACTTTGCTTCAACATTCAAGACACTTTTGAGGACAAAATTTTGAGGAATGTTTAGATAAAAACTGGTGATATTTATCAGAGGGATTCTCTGTATTTCCAGGTAACACTTGATGAGCCTTAAAACAAAATGTGATGTGCATTTCATGGTTTCTTATCAGGTAAACATCTGGGGATTTAAAACAGAGGGTAATCACTTCTGAGTACTCTCTACCTAGAGAGCCCTGAAAGGGGGCACTGTAAGTCAGAACTGGCACATGTTTGTCATTATTAGAGATGGGCACAAATTAAAAAATAAATTGCCAAATTAATTTAATAATTGCTAATTTGTCATATTTGGAGAAACTGATACCCTCAACAAATACAAATTGGTTGAATTTTTAGTGCTTTTTGATTCACTTATTTGTTGGGCTATAAAATACCCCTCAAGGCACCTAGAGATACAAAATTTGCAGGGAAACCTCCCATACCTCTTGGCTACAGTTTCTCCAAGCTTGGTAAAGATTGGGTTGTTGTACATCTGAGTTATGTACCCCCAAAGAAGCCCTCCCAGGAAAGTTTTCCCCAGGCACCCAGAGACTCCACACTTGCAAAGAAGCTTCCTTTGACTCTCTTCTACCATCTTTCCAGGTTTGATGAAGTTTGGTGTCACCAAGTCAGTTGCAAGAGGGCATTTCCGATGGGGCCCACTTTGTGGGGTGTATAACTCAGATACGTAAAACCCAATTTTTACCAAACTTGGAGAGATTGTAGAGGAGAGTTGGAAGAAGTTTGTCTGCAATTTAGGTGTCTCTGGGTATGTGGGGGAATACAGTCCAGGGTGGCTCTTGGGTAGCACATAACTTGTATACCCAGGATCCAAATTTTACCAAACCCATGGAGCTGGTAGCAGAGAGTCATGGGAAACCTCTGTGAAAATTTGGTGTCTCAAGGTGCCTTGGGGATCATTTTATGGTCTTTTAAAGTGTGAGACAGTGATGTATGGAAGTGATAGTGATGTATGGAAGTGAAAGCTGGACTATAAAGAAGGCTGATCGCCGCAGAATTGATGCTTTTGAGCTGTGGTGCTGGAGGAGAGTCTTGAGAGTCCCCTGGACTGCAAGAAGATCAAACCTATCCATCCTGAAAGAAAGCAACCCTGAATGTTCACTGGAAGGACAGATTTTGAAGCTGAGGCTCCATACTTTGGCCACCTCATGAGGAGAGAGGACTCCTTGGAAAAGTCCCTGATGTTGGGAAAGATTGAAGGCAAAAGGAAAAGAGGATGGCAGAGAAGGAGGTAGTTGGACGGTGTCATCGATGCAACCAATATGGACTTGACAAAACTCTGGGAGGCAGTGGAAGAGAGGAAGGCCGGGCGAGCTCTGATCCATGGGGTCACGAAGAGTCGAACACGACTGAACGACTGAACAACAACAACAACAAAGTGTGAGAAATTTAAGTTACACATTGATGCATCAATTCATTAGGGGAAAAAATCATAATTTTTGGTGATTAATTGACCTTGATGAATCATGGGTCAAAGTGAAGCACATTTTCCCCATATATACTTGAGTATAAGTTGACCTGAGTATACGTTGAGGCCCCTAATTTGCCTTTAAAAAGTGGGGAAATTGATTGACTCAAGTCTAACCCAAGTCAATATTTCTCTGCCTTCCCCAAGCCAGTGCTGGTGGCGGCTGCGACTGCTGCGGCTGCCACTGCTGCCATGGTTCCCTTTCCCTTCCTCCTCCTCCTCCTCCTCCTCCTCCTCCTCCTCCTCGTCTTTCAATGGTGAGGGGAGAGATAAGTGATGGGTTTTTAAAAAAAAATTCTCTCCCGAAGCAAGCGGCAATAGCAGACATCAATGCTTGCTTCGGGAGAGAGAGAAAAGTTTGTTAAAAACCCGCTGCTTCTCCCCCCCCCCCATTGAGCGCATAGAGGGAGAAGCAGTGGGTTTTTAAAGCTTTTTTTCTCTCCCGAAGCAAGCACCGATGGTGCCTCGACTTCACTTGAATATATGTTGAGGGCCTTTTTTTCCAGCCCAAAATAAGGGCTGAAAAACTCAACTTACCTTCGAGTATATATGGTAATTATTATTAATTACCGCATAAGCAGACAGTTTGGAAATCTGGCTACTGCCATACTTCTTTCCCAGAGTCATGAAAATGCAAGTAGGAAAAAAAATCTTTTAAAAGGGGAAAATGTAATTTGGGCTATAGGAGGAGGAGGAATAGGTAAGAAGCCCTGCTGCTAAAAATTTTAGGTCCCACTCTAAGGGTATTTGTACATGACCCCTAAACTCCACCGCAAATGGCTGCCAGCTCCAGAGCTTACAATTGTTTCCCCACCAGCTCTGGAGTTTGCAGGAAATTAAGTGCGGCCACGCCCACCTAAGCACGTCCCAGCGCTTTTCATGTACCTGCTCTTGGAGGGTAAAAATCCCCAGGTCCTGATGTAATCTGGTGAGTGCCGGGCTCTCCTCGCTTCTGTTTTTTTTTTTTTTTTTTTTTGCCTCCCGCCCCTTTAAGAGAAGGGGGCTCCGGGCGGCTTCAGAGGTGAGCCTGCATTTTTTCCTCTCTTTTTTTCTCCCTCCCCTCACACAGACAGGAGCAAGGAAGTGCGGAGGGGTGGGGACGCAGGAAGAGCAACGAACCCCCAAGATCTCTGGTCCGAATTTAAGTGGCCAGCAGATCTTAGGGGTCATGTGAAAAGGCCCTAAATCTTAAAAGAAGCAACATTATGACTCCCTAACTCATTTTGGCCCATCACTCAAATGAGCAATTTTATATCCTGTTGGTATAAGATTAAGGAGACTTTTGCCTGATGACGTTTTATTCAGTTCTAAGATAACTGAATAAAACTTTGCTTATTTGACCTTTACATAGATCAGAACAAGTGTCCGTTAGGATAGACACTTCTGTGAATTTTGTAATGCAAGGTTTTGCTTGTTTATTCATTTGTCTGTCTGGTTTGGGGTTGTTTTGTGTTGCTTTTCAAATATCATAAAGTTATGTATATGAGGGAATGTTGCATTAAACTGTACAGCTGAATGTTGCTCACCCAAATCTGTCTGAATATTTGTGTGGAATTATTTTAAAAATGCAGTTTTATGAAGACTATTAGTCGAAATGGACTCGTGGGGAAGCATTCTGCTTATATACTGCCCCTTTACAGCACTCTGGGCAGATTATTATATAAATATAAAAGCTACATGTCCTGACCCCACCCACCCCAGTAATTACAGATTGCTCCCACCCCCAATGCAAGCTGGGTACTCATTTTACTGACCCTAGAAGGGCTACCACAGGGAAGAAGTAATTGATTTCTTCTCATTTGTCCCTGAGTGTATGACAAGAACCAATGGGTGGAAACTCAACAGAAGGAGAGCCAACCTGGAAATAAGAAGAAATTTCCTGACAGTGAGAGCCATTCAACAATGGAACAACTTGCCTCTCAGTGTTGTGAGTGCCCCATTGCTGAAGGTTCCATCTGTCCAGGATGGTATGAGTTCTCCTGCCTTGGGCAGGGGGTTGGACTAGAAGACCTTCAAGGTCCCTTCCAACCCTACAGTGATTCCATGATTCGATGATTCTTGTCAGTTTCCATAAAGCTCTCAGTATTCACACACACACACACACACACACACACACACAGAGAGAGAGAGAGAGAGAGAGAGAGAGAGAGAGAGAGAGAGCCTCTAGACTACACCAACGATAGCTATAGTTTGTACACAAAAGATTGTTACGCAACCAGGAATCTCCACAGGCCCAGAAGACGCTCCATATCAAGAACTGAAAATTTCAATAGCAGCACTATCACATAATTCTGTGATAGAAGACTGGGTCAACCTTGAGCTGGCTACCTGGGATTGAACCCTGAGTCGTGAGTAGTTTGGTGTGCAGTGCTTAACCCTAACCCTGTGCCACAAGCTCCTTAAGACTGAATACAAGCAAGTCTGACAAGATCCAAGCATAGACTGGCTTGTCTATCTCCTGGCAAGATAAATCTCTTCCTGGTCTTAATTCCTTAGAAAGAGTAGGGAGAATTTTCTAGCCACCCACCCGTGTCCCTCTTGGCCACATGTAGAGGCTAGAATGCCGTTTCTGCAATCCCAGGTCCACTGGCAGTAAGAGCTAGAGGACCACATTTTTGGTCCATCTACCCGTCTCAACAAAACTTCTGCTAAAGTTTTCAGGAAGCAGTTTTCTCAGCTCCACATAGAGCCTTTGTACACGACCCCTAAACTCCGCAGCAAATGGCTGCAAGCTCCGGAGCTTACAATTGTTTCCCCACCAGCTCCGGAGTTTGCAGGAAATTAAGTGCGACCACGCCCACCTAAGCGCGTCCCAGCACACTTTTCTTGTACCTGCTCGAGGAGGGTGAAAATCGCCAGGTCCGGATTTAATCTCGTGAGTGCGGGGCTCTCCTCTTCTGTTTTTTTTTTTTTTTTGCCTCCTACCCCTTTAAAGAGAAGGGGCAGGAGGGGAAAAAAAGCAAACAGAAGAGAAGGATCAGGACGACGGAGCTCCGGGCAGAGGTGAGCTGTGTTTTTTCCTCTCTTTCTTCCTCCCTCCCCTCACGCAGACAGGAGCAAGAAAGTGTGGAGTGGTGGGGAGGAAGAAAGAGCAATGATCCCCTAAAATCTCTGGTCCGAATTTAAGTGGCCAGCGGATCTTAGGGGTCGTGTGAAAAGGCCCATAGAAATGCCTGGAACTGCATCAGGGACCCTCTTCATGGTAAATGGAAGTTCCATCCCTGGACTGCCGTTGAAGGCATTGGGAAGTTCTTCTACCTAGAGGAGAAAGAGGGAGGTTCCTTCTCAGTGGTCCTTCTCTGGCTAATTGCTGGACACAGCCTGTTCCCAGCTCTCGCCTCCGCCATGGTGTTCTTCCTGGGAGAACAGGTGTTCATCAATCTTCTCCACAGCCCATATGCGTTTTTTTTCCCCAAAGTTGCCCTCCTTTTGTCATTGATAGGCCATTTCAGATGATGACAGAAGATACCACACAGATGTGCAGCGAGTGGTAATAGTTCGCAGTGAGTGAATAAACTTTTCAGCAGAGACAGCTCAGGGGAGAGGCAAACTCTCAGGCGTGACCACAAACACGCCACCTCCTCCTTTCCCCAAACAACACCAGGGTTGGATTATTCGTTATTTTGTTTGTTCTGCTGATCAATAATCTGCCTCACATCCCAGTATACTTCAGAAGCATGAATTTTACATAGACATTGTAAAGCCTGCACAAAACATTATAATTAAGTAACTGTCCACAGTGTTCTACTGTGTTTTCATGTCCATCTACTGGCTTACTTTCTGAACTGGTTGCTAAATCTTAGTTGGGCTCATGTTTCCTGAACATTCCCCCCTGGCAGTACTGGAAACCTCACACATTTCCTCAAACGTCTTCTAGCAGGCCCAGAATCTTCCGAACCAAAGGGCGGCTGGTGTGATGTCAGGCCCACCTGTTCTCCATGTGGCTACCCACAATCCCCATTGAGAGAGATTCTCTTTGTTCCATGGTGAGCCTTTAAGAGATATAGAAAATAACCAGCCATATGGCAGACCAATGTACCTTTCCTAACAGTTATGTTTTTTATTTTGTTTCCGAAAAAGAGGAGGCCACAAATCCAGGATTTAACAGGGCTCCATCTGGAACAGTGACATCTGCCCTCCCCTCGCTCTCCACCCCCCAAAAAAAAAAACAACAACACCCGGGCTTACTCATCGTTAATGAAGCCATCTAGCATCACACATTCATCTCGAACAGGTGTACAGTATAACACACATCCCAGGATTAGCCGAACAGGCTGGAGGTTGTAAAATGTTCCCTTAATATAGGGGGTGCCTAGATTTTAAAGACCTGTGTGGAGAAAACCAATCCAGAAAATGTAAAACCGGTTTGACTTATGTCCAGCACCTGTACACTGCCATTCTGAATGACAATCTGCAGCTGACTTTTGATATGTTGCCTACAGCTATCTCTCTTTTTTCTTTTTTCTTGTTAACTAATTAGAGGCCCAGCAGGGGCCAATTTTTATCGAGATAACCGTGAGCATGGAGGGAAAGTTTATGACATCCCTTCCTTTCCCTGCCATGACATGTTCACATACACCCTTCTATCATCCCCCCCTCAAAGTGCCTGGGAACACAGGATATTGCAAATATTTTCCATACGCGTTGTTCTCCTTGATTTAGGCTGCCTTGATGCAACCAGTCAGTCTAAATTGATGCAAGCAAAGACATTCTTCACATCCCTACTCATTGGCTGGAATCCTGTGGCCAGGTGTGGCACCGCCTAGGGCTGATGGCATCATCTGATGTGCAGGTTGTTTTGGGAGGCTTGGGTGGAAATTAAAGCATTTTGATTCCTTCTAAAATTCTCTTGAGATCCCTTCCTTCTTGTCAAAACTTCTGGGAACCAGTGGATGAGAGCTTGAGCTGGAAGGAGGTCTCACCTGAAGATTCACTCTCATCTAACACTTTTCCGCTGGAGTTTTATTTACAGTCTTGCATGCTGCCTGTAGTTTGAGTGACTGGGAGGAACATTTCTGGGCTGGCTCCATGGCACTATCCAATGGTTTCTTCTGGGTTTTGAAACTGAAGGACAGCCCTGACTCTCTTCTATGTGTTCTATGCCCCCCTTTTGGTCAAGATGGTAGCAGTTGAATTGTTGCTCTTGATCTGTTTGGTTGGTTACTAAAATATGTGCAGAAAATAAATCAGTATACACAACTTTGTAATTTCATGCAACTATAAGTAAAGAAACCAGATGCCTAAGCCACCAAGCTGTCCAAAAGTTATTCTCGTGCTCCTCTTCCTACCTATTTGTGTATACCCCCCCAAAACAGGTTATGCATCTAGTCCAACGTTCTCCCAAATGTGCACATTTTAGTACATTTTTAATGTAGGATATCTGTTTGTTTCTAAAGCCTGTGGTACATTGTGGGAAAAGGGTAAAACAGATATCCCATAGAATGAGGTGTGCATTTCAGTAATGGCTTTATATTGGGAAATAATGTGGAATATTATCCCCATCAAGTTTTAGTGAACTAAAAATGCATATTTTAAACAGGCATTCTTCATTTAAAAATGCAGTAAAAGGTGCACATTTCGGAAAAGGTGGGGCTAAATGCATAACTTTTTGAAAAAGGTTACCTCCCAGTTGTAAATCAATTGGGAGGAAGAGGAGGATAAGAAGAACTTTTGGATAGCTCTCTGGCTTAGGCCCCAGACTCACGATGATTTTGCTGCTCTTTTTGCTGCGAAGAACAGTATTTTGGCACCCCGGCCGACTACACTCCTGGAAACGCACTTTAACTGCAGCATTTTGTACCACCACTAGGGGTTGTGTTGAAATACAGTGGTACCTTGTATAAAGGAATTAATTTGTTCCAAATGAAATTATGTTAAGCAAATTTTCTTTTATACAAATTTCCCAGAGGAATTCATTGAAAACAGAGTGATCCCATTTTTATGTTGTACAGATTTGCCCCATAGGTGATTCTGTTAAGCAAATTTCCCCTATCTCTGGAAGTTTTTATGTTGTACAAATTTTATGTTATACAAACTGTTTGTTATACAAGGGTCCACTGTACTTCTGTTATTGATGTGCACTTTTAAACACCTCAAACGAGGTGTGACCCCAGAAAAATCGCACCAATTAGATTCATACCCTTTTCCTGCAAATTCCTGTAGTTCTGCCTTGTTAGTCATTTATGCTACTAAATTGGTGGCATAGTGGCGTGCCGGCACAATTTTTACTGGCTTTGCACCTGCAATTGCATTCGATTTTAAGAAGAAAAACTGCTACCTGGCTGCAATGCAAGTATTCGCCACAAGGGGAAAAGATGCACTGTAAGCAAGTCAGGACAGCCACAGAGAAGTGAAATACTCCCCTGTTGTCGGGGTGCTAACTGCTCATCAAATGTCATGTGACCGCCCGAAAAACAGTATGCATCATATTAAGATGCACAGATATTGGTAGTGAGACCGGGGCAACTGGTTGCGGAGCCAGAGGTTGGGAGTTCAGTTCCCCACTGTCCTTGACTGGGTCTTCAGCCAATGATCCATAGGTTCTCTTGCAGCAGGACTGAGATAAAAATAATGAAAACAAGGCTGACAGATTTGCTAAACCACTTAGGATGCTTTTGCTTCAGGGAATAACATTCCCCCATCTGTCTCTATGCATTCCGCTTTCATTTTTTTCACACTTCCAGGCATGCACAAATACCACTGCAACCCCATTCGAATACAAGTAAATCTCCCCCTCCTTCTTCCCCTCCTAAAATTAATAATAATAATAATAATAATAATAATAATAATAATAATAATAATAATAATAATAATAATAATAATAGAGGCAGATGAAACTATCACCTATATATTGAGTTGTTGCAAGAAAATTGCTCAGACTGATTACAAACAGTGTCATAATGTAGTGGCTCAAATGGTCCACTGGAATTTGTGTCAGAACTATCATCTGCCCATAGCAAATTATTGATGGGATCATAAGCCTGAAAAGGTGACTGAAAATGAGCATGCAAAATTACTTTGGGACTTCTGAATACAGACAGACAGGGTTTTGCAGCATAATACTTTGGATATAGTGATTGTGGAGAAGAAACAAGTGTGGATCATTGATGGATCATTGAAAAAAATTACCCGATACCATGATCTGAAAATTGAACTTCAGAGACTCTGGCATAAAGCGGTACAGGTGGTCCCAGTGGTAATCGCCACGCTGGGTGTGGTGCCTAAGGAGCTAAACAAGTATTTAGAAGAAATTGGAGTAGACAAATTCACCATCAGTCAGCTGCAGAAAGCCATCTTACTGGGATCTGCTCACATAATTCGCCGATACATCACTGAGTCCTAAACTCTTGGGAAGCGTTCAACTAGTGATTTGTATTACAAAATCCAGAGCAGTTAGCTGTGTAGTATAATAATAATAATAATAATAATAATAATAATAATAATAATAATAATAATAATAATAATAATAATAATAATAATAATAATAATAATAAGAACATAAGAAGAGCCATGCTGGATGAGGCCAAAGGGCCATCTAGTCCAGCTTCCTGTATCTGACACTGGCCCCACAAAATGCCTCTGGGAGTGCACGAGACTAGATCTCTGTCTCCTAATACCACTCCCCCGCATCTGGCCCTTGAAGTACCCTGGTTTTAAGCCTGGAGATTACACATCTCCCTCATGGTTTGTAACCTGTGATGGACTTTTCCTCCAGGAATCTGTCCAATCCCCTTTTGAAGGCATCCAGGCCAGATGCCATCACCACATCCTGTGGCAGGGAGTTCCACAGACTAACAACGCTCTGGGTGAAAAAAATATTTTCTTTTGTCTGTTCTTACTCTCCCAAGCCCACAATTTGAGTGGCTGTCCCCCAGTTCTGGTATTTTGTGAGAGGGAGAAGAGCTTCCCTCTATGCACTTTACTCATGCCTTGCATTATTTTGTACGTCTCAATCATATCCCCCCTCAGGCGCCTGGTTCTCCACATTCCACCAAGTTTCTTTGAGTCTGTTTAATAATAATAATAATAATAATAATAATAATAATAATAATAATAATA
>JAHTLZ010003526.1:7352977-7384566 GCA_023846285.1 Phrynocephalus versicolor | reverse complement strand
ATAATAATAATAATAATAATAATAATAATAATAATAATAATAATAATGGGAGAAGATTTCTGAAGACATGCAAAAGGTTTGCTGCTGAGATTTCACAATACCCTTTTCTCCCCCCCCCCAGTGTGTGTGAAATGCAGTTTGTAACTGAAACCTGGCAGGGGTGCTATTACGCTTCAATAATATTTGAACTTGCTTAGCACTGGAGCCAAAGGTATTTCTCCCTCTAAACAGCAGACAAGGGAGCAGAGGAAGGATCAATGCAGGTGACACTGATGCGCTCCCATTTTACCCATTGACACCGGCATGCTCTCTGTTTCTGCCCTGTGCGGCATCACTAACCGCTTTGCAAAGCTGTCTTAACAGGAAGATGACTCTCTAAGTAGGGAACCTAATTGGACCCCCAGCTCCCACCGCCACCACCCAACCCCACTCCTCTCTCGCTTGCAGTTCGAGAAAATGAGAAACGTGCCATTCCTGTATCAGTTGCATTCTCTTCTGGCCTGGAAGCAGCAGGCGCAAAATCTATTTGGCATGTCGTCCGTTTTATTCATTTGCGCTCCCTGTAGATACCTGGCTCTCTTGCCGTACCCCTCTGGCAGGCTTTGAGGCAGATGCTTCGGACCAAATTAGATCAGAGAGTCTAGAAGGTGGCCAAGACACAGCCCAGGTGATCAGTCTAATTCCTTTCACCCTCCAAAGGAACCTGAGTCGCAAGGACTGGCACGGCTGATGGCTTGAACACTGCAACTTTCCAGTCTTTCAGTTGCCCTTTCTCTCACTCTTTGGAGTAAGCCAGGAAGAAGAAGAGCAACCTTCCTTTTTTCTCTCTCTCGGTCGGACAATCTCTAGGGTGGCCACCATGGCTTTGGAAATCGTCTCAGGCCTTTTTAGGAGATCTTTGATTTGGCCCTTCCCAGTAACTGAGCCACCTTCAATGCTTTGCCCTCCTTTGCCTGCACTTTGCTGTTGTATTAGCAGTAGCTGCTGCTCTTTGAACCTGTCACATGGATATTGCAGGCTATCCTGTGCATCACCTATATTCTGCACAGCCTATGTTGATCTTCATAGGATAAAGGATTCTCCCTCTCTCCCTCTCCCCCCCTCTCTCTCTCTGTGTGTGTGTGTGTGTGTGTGTGTGTGTGTGAATCTTGCTGTATATCTGGCTACTCATGCCTGCAACCCTCAACACACTTTTCCTGTGATTAAACCCCATTGTACACAGTGGGCGTACGATGAACATTTATTCTTCCAAATGCTCTTGGGTTTAAACGTTTGCAAAGCCACACAACAGACCAGTAAATATTCTGTTTCCTAAAGACAAAACACAAATGGGAAATTACTGAGATCATTGGCTTCCCATTGGCTTCCTTTCAGCTGCCCTGGATTTTGCACCTCCTTTCCCTTGTAAAGTCCTGTCAAATATGGCAGGCGGCATTTTTCTAAAGTCAATCTGAAGGAACATTTTGGAAGGGAGCTTTCTCTCTTTATAGGCTGCCGTGGCAGTGCTGAAAGAAGAGTCAATATCTATTGAGAACAACAGTCCAATTGTTAGCTGGAAACAATCTGAGTGGAACATTGATTAGGAACCAGGCACGGTGGAACCTGTTCTGCCATTTATTTATAGTGTGGGAAAATTGCATGGTAAGAGAAATCACAATCTTTCTTCTTTTCAGGATTGCCATCACTTTATCCTCTCTCCATCAGAAATGTGTGTTCTCCTAGAATGCATGGTAGGATGTCATTGCATTAACCATTTCCTTGTCTCTTGAAAATGGGAGTCCATCAAACAGAACTGAGGTAAGGAAACTTTTCCTCCGATTCCTGGAGGAAAAGTCCATCACAGGTTACAAACCATGATGGAGATGTTTAATCTCCAGGCTTAAAACTGGGGTACTTCAAGGGCCAGATGCAGGGGAGTGGTATCAGGAGACAGAGATCTAGTCTCGTGCACTCCCAGAGGCATTTTGTGGGGCCAGTGTCAGATACAGGAAGCTGGACTAGATGGGCCTTTGGCCTCATCCAGCATGGCTCTTCTTATGTATATGTACTTATGTAAAGTGTGTTCACTGTTCACTGCTTTTTTTGACTTGAAGGGAGCCTTTGATTCAATTTCTAGAAAACTATTACGGGATAAATTGAAAATATTTCAATAGATAAGAGATTGTTATTTCTTATCCAAAACTTATGCTCCTATACTAGTTGCTATGTTCGCTATGGACACCAAGGTGAACTGACAGAAGAGATTCAGAGTAATCAGGGAGTCAGGCAAGGCTGTGTACTGGCTCCTCATCTCTTTAATCTGTACATTAATGTAAAGTGTGGGTCACATAGCCATGGGGAGGGAAAAGGAGGGAGTGCTCTCTGCAGGGCTAAATTTCAAAATGTTAAAGGCCATACAACAGGGGTGCCCAAACTTTTTGTAAGGAGGGCCAGATTTGGTGGCTGAGAATGTGTCAGGGGCCGGTTGCTCCCCAACCCTGCCACCCCACTGCAAGCCCCACCCACTTTCTTTAAAAAAAACATGGGGTAAAGGAGGGGGAGGGAGGGGTGGGCCAGCCAGCCGCGGGCCACTCAGAATGGCCTGGTGGGCCGGATTTGCCCCCCACCCACCCCCGGGCTGGACTTTGGGCAGGCCTGCCATACAACAAAGTCATCATCATCATGATTGGGTTGATTTACATCCCAGCACTAAGCATCAAGTGTGCAATGATGCTTTATTTTCACGGGCAAAATGCCCTCCTGTTTTCTTCTCTTGTCAAGCACCTCACAAAATATCTCACTAGCCTGTGGGTCAAGGAGAATAAGTGGCTCCTCATCTCCACAGGTGAACACGAGAAAGTGAGGATAGATATATGCATGGTGTACAGTTAGGTTTGCGCTTGTAGCTTTTTGTGTTGTCCCATGATATGCACCATTGCCTAGTTCTTTTTTGTTTCTTTCCTTATCCCTGTGTCAGGGAGTTTATTGCCTCACTACCTGGCACTGAAATCTAACATTCTCCCCATTTCTCTTCCAAGTTTTGCAAATTCTATTATTTTACTTTTAATCCCAAATTATTTCAGATTTGAGATAAAATTTTATCACTTTCACAGGTGGTCGTTTTGCGGGCCTCCTTCGGAGTGACGGTCCGGAGCAAAAGGGCCAAAGAGGAACGGGTGGGCCGGGCCAGATCTAATTCTCGGGAGAGGCGCTCTGCCAAATAAGCAGGGGCCAAGCCATGGAGGGTTTTGTAAACCAAAACCAACACCTTGAACCTTATTCGGGAGGCAACGGGCAACCACTCTAGGCGAACCAGGATGGGGGTGATGCGGTCGTACCGACGCACACCAACCACCAACCTGGCCGCTGCATTCGCCAAACAAGGTTCAAGGGAAGCCCCATGTAGAGAGTGTTGCAGTAATCCAGCCTCGACATGACCAGCGCCTGTACCACTGTCCTCAGGGAGCTCTCATCAAGGTACGGGCGAATCTGGGCAATAAGCCTAAGGTGATAAAAGGCCGACCTGGTCACGGCTGACACCTGGGATTCCAGGGTCAGATCCAGATCCAGGACGACGCCCAGATTCCTCACTCTTTGCGCCAGCTGGAGGGTGGACCCACCCAGACTGGGAAGAGGGCCACAGTACCCATCGGGGCCGCCCCTGAAGAACAGAACCTCAGTCTTTCCAGGGTTGAGCCTGAGTCTGTGAGTCCTGGTTCAATCCAAAACTGCGGCCAGGCAGCGATCAAGGGTCTGGACGGCCTCCACTGCACAGGTGGAGAAGGAGAGATAGAGCTGCGTGTCATCAGCGTACTGATGACAGCAGTCTCCAAAACTCCGGATGATCTCAGGCAGCGGCTTCATATAGATGTTAAAGAGCATTGGGGAGAGGGACGACCCCTGGGGCACCCCACAAGAGAGTGTCCAGGGAGCCGACAGCTCACCCCCCAAGCTCACTCGCTTTTTTTTGTTTGGGTTTCCCCCCCCCCCGGCCTACATGTGTGCCTGCTTGGACACCATTGTTACCGTGACTGTGATTGTTTTTAGTTTTCTTTTAGCTTTTTAATATTTTGTGTGAACCGCCCTGAGTTCTCGCTCGGGAAATAGGTGCGGCATATAAATCTGAAAATAGATAAATAAATAAATAAATAAAATTATTGGGGAATGGAAGTCCGCAGGAAGATGTGAGATATCTGTGCTTATCAAAAACAAAACAAAACAAAGGCATGGGTTTTTAAAAGATTGAGAACCACAGCTCTCTGTTTCAGATTGGGATCTAAGGCCCTGTACTATACTGCTGAGCTGACATAGTTTGTTCTGTCTCGGAGATTTAGGCACTTTCATTTCTTGTTAAAATAAATGAATCAGAATTGGAGAAACTTAACTAAAGGGGTGGGGCTTTACATTTAGTCAACATCTTACTTTTCATTTGTATTTGTAGATGGCATTATTATGTTGTTAGGAAGTTGTTTTTTACAAATAAAAAGAAAAAAGAAAAATCACAGTTTCCCCTGTGAAAGTGATAAAAACTTTTCTCAGTCCATAAAAGATTGGACTTTTGTTCTAAATTAAACATCAAACTGGTGAGGGAGATGTTTTATTTTATTTTATTTTATTTTATTTTATTTTATTTTTTAAAAAAACAACCAGGCAGATGAAAAGCTCTCCCTATGAATAATTGACACGCCAGCCTTTCGTGTTGAACACTGGTGTATGTAAACCTCAATGAAACCCCGAGAAGTGCTTTTGTAGAACAAGAGAAGACTGGAGAATCTGAATAAAGCCACCTTTTCAAAGAACACGATGAGAAAGAGGAGAACTGTTAGATGTGCCAAGCCACACATTTTAGATTCATGCCCTAGTTATTAGGGAGCTTTGAAGTGTTGGCTGTTATTGAATGCGCTGTATACTGTAATTCATCTACTTGCCTTCATGAGGAGTGCAAAAAAACTGTTCTGGCTAATGCTCTGTTGTTGTTCACATGGGACACATAAAGAAGAAAGTCTTCCTCTCCCTCTCTTCCCCTTTTAGAGCTAGGCGTCAAGCTAATATCCCTCCTTTTGGTTGGGAAAAAGTCCCTTGGACATTTCCTTATTTGCTTTCCTTGGAGGCCTGCCAAAGTCCTAGCCCAAGTTGCAATAACGAAATTGTAAGTAAACAAACTGTTAGAAAATAACAGCTTAAATCAGATGCTTGCATGCCCAGATGCGGCCATCTATTGTCGTGCAGCTCCAATACAAAGGTGACTTCATGCTCTGAATTTGTTGTTTGCTGTTCAGTGTTCAGTCATTCAGTCGTGTCCGACTCTTCGTGATCCCATGGACCAGAGCTCGCCAGGCCTTCCTGTCTTCCACTGCCTCCCGGAGTTTGGTCAAACCCATATTGGTTGCATCGATTTGTTGTGAATTTGTTGGAGGCCTGCTTTTGCAGGCAATCAGTTTCCAGTCTCTAGCTAGTGCTGGGAATAGCTTCATCCAAAACAAAACAAACCCCGTCCAAGATCAGCTATCACAAATATGTAGACCAGGCAAAAGCAACTGAAAGAATCTAGAGGCTACTTATCCTTCTAACATTTCCTTTCTACTAAGGGCTACGTTAAGGGCATCTTTAAGATCTTCTTCCCTTGGGAAAGACAGAAGGAGGCTAGTTGCTTTGTGGCCAAAAAGTTGCCATGTTGATTAAGAATTTTAAATTTTTAATTAGAGATGGGCACGAATAAAAAAAATGGCATTTTGTTTGTTGTTTGTCGTTTGGAGGGTCAGTTTCGGTTCGTTTCCGTTTTTCGTGAATTTTTTCAAAAAATCGTTTTTGTTTTCGTTCGTTTCATTACCATTTCGTTACCATTTATTTCAATTTTTTGTGATTTTTTTTTTAGGATTTTAAGCAATTCACTCATATTGCAGTAACGGAAATGAAACGCACGACAAAATTTCCGGTGTTTCTGTTCGTTTTGTTTCATTTTAAAGACAAAATTCATTTGTCATTTTGTTAGCTAATGAAACAATAAATGAAAATGGAAACGAAAAATTGTTCGTTTCGAGCCCATCTCTATTTTTAATATATATCAGCAGCAGTGTCCTAAATCAGCAGATGAAGAGTGCAGATGTAGACTGGGAGTTATGTAGTATCACGGAGCATGTAGGCATTGTGGTTAAGAGACACAGAGTCACCGCTAACACTTGTCCACAGTGACTTCCCTTCTGGAGAAACTGAACAACCTTGAATGACAATAAAAAATCAAGCTACCTCTTCAAACACCAAAACTGCCTCGTGGTCCGAAAGTGAATCAAGTCAGGGATCACAACTCAGGTGGCCAGTTTGCACTGAATTTTAACACACACACACATATACACAGAGTGAGAGAGCTTTTCAGTTGGCAAATATTTTTAGTTCCTATTAATTTCTGTTCTCGTCCATGGCAATAGGGAAATGAGGAATTCACCAGAGGTCTGTTCCATTTCTGTTTGCATTGGCTGTAAATAAATGCCTCCACTTGAGTTAAAGGATGTAGAATATGTCCCACAAAATTAGAACACACATCAAAACACACACACACCAAAACACACACATCCACATGCTTTATTCTGTCAAGTCCATAATGCAACTCCCTACTGAAAGCCAATAAGTACATAGTTATTGAGTTAGTTGCAACGTTGAAAGCATTCTGTTGGCCCCAATGGTTTCTGCTGTGCTAGAAGGGATGTGAGGATCTTTGTTTACATCAACTCTTGTGCAACAGTCAGTTCATGTGGGAAATCACTAATTTATTAAAAGGCATTGGGAAGCCTTACATTCCAAGTGAGCTGTTTATCCTAAACAGATATGTCTCTACAGCTGCCACCATCACCAACTGGCTTCAAGGTTTTAAAAAGGCACAGGGAGAGATGCTAGAATGATGTTTTCCCCCCCCCTCTCTTTCCGCCATGAGCACATAATCCTTAGTGCCCTCAGAATGAAGGAAGATGTGCTATGTTGTAACTGGGAGGATACCTCCAAGTGAAACATAGACTCAAGCCAGCCTTAATGCCCCTCCATGTTTGGGATACTTCTGCCAGCTGACCCAGTGAAATCTGAACCGTGAAATTCTGGAAGCTCAGTCTCAGTTTGCTTTGGGATTTTTCCTTGCCAAATATTGTGCTAGCCATACTGTAAGGAGAGTATTTACAGGGTGTTGCATTCAAAGGTGGGAAAGTTTAACTGGAGAGCGAGAGAGAGAATGCTCAGAGTGTGGTTATGACCTGGGGTTCAATCTCATGTAGCAGGCTCAAGGTTCACACATCCTTCCATCCTCCCCAGGTTGGAAAAACGAATACTCAGCTTCCTAGATGTGGGTGGGCAATGTGTAGCCTATGTAATTACTTGTAAACTGCCTAGATAGTGCTTTAGGAGCTATGGGGCAGTATATAAGCAGCACACATGGCTTTTTGCTGTTGATTGGCATGCTCAAAACGTCCCCAAGTCCCATTCATTCCAATCAGGTGAAGTCTGGAAATATGGTGCAAGTTCAAGTAGACAACCAGTGTGGCGTGCAGCGTATAGAATGATCAGGAGACCTGGATTCAAATCCCCATGGGAAACTTAGTGGGAAACTTCATGGAAGCTCAAAGGGGAATGGGATACTGGCCAAGCCATTGCTTAAACATCTCACTTGCCTTGGAAGATCTAGTTGCTATATATCAGTTCCAAGTGGATGATGGCACAGAACACACATTGGGCTTATATATGTATAGCACTTGCATACCTCCAACGGAGGGCTCTACCACGGTGTGCAATGTGCTGCGGGACCTAATTTGCCCCACCCGCCTGGTGGAGGTGAAGATGAAGTGTCCAATGGTGGCCCAGGAGGGCCAGCAGGGAGCCTACCTTAAAAGGGGGCTCCCAACTGTTGGGCTTCCTCTCTGACGGCATGTGGCGTCCCACCCACCCACCCTGAATTAAGAATGAGTTACACTGGTCGCTGCGGGGCCAGATGGGAATTTTTGACCTGCCCCAATTGGCCAATAAGGAGCAGGTGTGTTTGTGCCCATCCCCTTCTTAATATTATTTACTCAGTCTGGCATGGTTTTGCAGGATTCGGTCACACTGGTGGGTAGGGTCGGAGGGCAGGTAAGGGTAGGAATTAATGGAAGCCTGGTAGGGGTGTTAGCCGGCTCACATCTCAGCGCTGAAGGCATTGAGGTCTTGACACTGGGAGGGGGATGGCAGGGTCCCTCAGACGGCAATTACCTAGAGCCGGGAACCTCGGGTGGTTGGGACCTGCAAGGTTGCCCATGATTTTATTGCGGCTCCTACCTGGGTCCGTGTGGGGCTGGGCCGGCCTCAGATGGAACAGCCTTCTGCCCTACAGGTGGGCCCCATTTTGCTGAGTTGGTTGGTTGCTGTGTTAATAAAGTGTGGCCCGATTTTACCCAAACTCTGTGTCTTGGCTTCTTTACTCTGGGCTGGGGGGGGGGGGCAATGTAAAATACAATTGAACTGCTGGATAGCTCAGTGGTTTAGGTTGAGCCAGAGGTTGGGAGTAAAGAATAAAAAAAATGGCATTTCATTTGTCGTTTGTCGTTTGCAGGGTCCGTTTTGGTTCGTTTCTGTTTTTCGTGAATTTTTGCAAAAAATCATTTTCATTTTTGTTCATTTCGTTACCATTTCGTTACCATTTATTTCAATTTTTTGTGATTATTTTAGGATTTTAAGCAATTCACTTGTATTGCAGTAACGGAAATGAAACGCACAACAAAATTTCTGGTGTTTCTCTTCGTTTTGTGTCATTTTAGAGACAAAATTCGTTTGTCGATTTGTTGCATAACGAAACAAAAAAACAAAAACGGAAACGAAGAATTGTTCGTTTCGTGCCCATCTCTAGTTGGGAGTTCAATTCCCCACTGTGCCTCTTTGACAAGAGCTGGACTAAATGATCCATGGTGGTCCCTTCCTGCTCTGCAGTTCTAAAAAGATGATGATGATTAAAATTTTGGCTACCAGGGGAGGGGAGTAGTTTTGCTCTACAGAAGCTTAGAGTAAACCTGTATCTAGAAGATAGTTTCTTGCCAGTGTAATTAGGTATGGGTGAAAGCCAATTGCTAGTACTCATGAATGAACGGAAAAAGAAATCATGCCGTGTTTGACATATTTTTCAGAAACATACTTTTTTAAAAAAAAAAATCAAGGACAAGAAATTCATGAATATTCATTATATTTTTACTTTGGAAAGTTTTTTCGTGTCCTGGTGTTCTTCCAAGTCCTCTCCAGAAGGAAAATCTCTTTCAATATCAAAGCCCATGTAGATCCTACCAAGTTCACGGTGACAATAAAACAAATACTTTACATGGTAAAACCTTTGTGATGAGCTTAAAACAAGTCTGCCCTGCGTTCTTTGCAGACAACAGAGATACATGGCCACTAGGTATATTCACATCATGAGGCATTCTGCCAGCGCTTCCCAATATAAGCAAGCCTGAATTGTTCCACGCATCGCCTTTGTCTGGTTCAGGACATTCAAACCACATATCACATACAGAAATTGAAATGAAACTGTGGAAACCTCATTTTGGGGACAATACTCCAAAGGCCTTTTGCAGCATTTCTTTTAATATGATTAATGATTCCCCCCCCCCCCCCGGTAGAAATGCTTGCTACAAGAATGTGTTCTGAAGCCATGAATTGTGTTGATTAAATGGCTAGAGCAGAAGTGTTATAAATAATAGGTTTATATTTAAAAATAGATTCAAATTGCTGGAAATCTTAATTCAATGACAGAGGAGTTCTGCAGTAGGATAAATTCTTGCAGACAATAGACATTATATTGCCAACAGTTTACAGGGAGGTGAGCGTTGAACTATAACTTTGGATGAACCAAAAAAATTACCCTTCTTTTTTGTACTTGGGATAAAATCCACAGGGTGCCAATGCCTTCATTAGCACTAATTATAATCCCACACCAATTTAAAGCTTATCAACTCTTGTAGAATTATAGTTGATCCCAATAAAGGTATTCTTCACTCTGCATATTGTGTGGGTTGGTTAAAATTTTCACTCCACCTTGGCTTCAAAGAGTCCAGGACTGATTGTCCTCATTTCTTTTTCTCAACGTTCCTGCTACCTCAAGTCCCACCAGCAAAATAAGAAAGCTGGCAAAGAACAGAGCTTGGAAACATGATAGGAAGAGGAACAGGTGCTGGTCTGGCTCCTAATGCACTCACATGGTTATGATCCCATAGGGCAGTGTTGGTGAACCTATGGCACAGGTGCCAAGTAGAGATGGGCACGAATTAAAAAAATGGCATTTTGTTTGTCGTTTGTCATTTGGAGGGTCCGTTTCGGTTTGTTTCTGTTTTTCACGAATTTTTGCAAAAAAATCATTTTCATTTTCATTCATTTCGTTACCATTTCGTTACCATTTATTTCAATTTTTTGTGATTTTTTTAGGATTTTAAGCAATTCACTCATATTGCAGTAACGGAAACGAAACGCACGACAAAATTTCTGGTGTTTCTGTTCGTTTCGTTTCATTTTAGAGACAAAATTCGTTTGTAATTTCGTTACGTAACGAAATGAAAAAACAAAAACGGAAACAAAAAATTCTTCATTTCGTGCTCATCTCTAGTGCCAAGGGTGGCACTCGGAGCCCTTTCTGTGGGCACCCGACATCGCCCCTTCAAAGCCACCCGTATTGAGCTGTTAAATGGCTGTATTGGCACTTTGCAAAAAATTAGTGGGTTTTAAATCGCAGTTTGGGCACTTGGTCTCCAAAAAATTTGCCATCACTGCCATAGGGAATGAATAAAACTTACTGAGGAATCCGGAAGTTGAGTCATGGCAATGGAACTTATTTTCTTGTGTGATTGAAGCATTCCATTACTCAGTCTAAGGAACGTTGGTGGGAGGCCTTCAATTTATAGTTCGCCTTGCTTTCCTGCCACCTGGTCTGAATAGACTTATCTAGGTGGAGAGTGTCCTGAAGAGGCTCATTACTTGGACAATGGCCTGAATATGCTTGTTGGTTGTGCAATGACTGGTCTTTATGGATGTCCCACCTATTTGATCCTTCACAGCACCGATTAAGTCATTATTAGCCCTGGCCTTCCTGGTGGAGGTGTGAAGTGCTTCTGTTTTGTCTGCGGATTGATGAAAGGGCAGCATAAAAAGGGTAGACAGATTGTGCCTAACCTAGGCACAATTTGTCTTCCACTTAAAGTCTCTTGAGCTGGCCTTGTGTTGCAGGCAGCTCCCAAAATGACCTTCCATTGGGTCCCTTGACTGAGGCTGTCTGGACATGATGGGGCACTTCAGCACAGAATTATAGAGCCTGGGAGTTTCTTCACCTCCAGCCAGGACCAAGACCAAGAGGTGACCCTACCCATTTCCTATCATTTGCATGAAAAGTATCAAAAATGTGGTTTCCTTTGAGAAGCAAAGCATATGCATGCACACCTGCACACAGAGAAAGCATGGGCAAACTGGATAGCCTGCTATGAAAGAAGATCCAGTGCCTGAAATTCTCAGTTGCCTGCATTTGGGACAGTTCAAATAGTTGTCTGAATTGCAATACGCTGGGCAAAACCAGGCAAAGAAATTCTTTCCACTGATGTCAGAACTCCATCAAGATACCACACTTCAGAGATGAGGTGGTGGGAAGGAAGGATGCTGTATCTCCTCCTCCTTACCTGAAAGACTGAGACTTTCAGTCTAAAGAGCCCTGTGGCACAGTGGTTAAATGTCTGTACTGCAGGTAAAAACTGTACTCACGACCTGGGGTTCAATCCCAGGTAGCCGGCTCATGGTTGACTCAGCCTTCCATCATTCCAAGGTCGGTAAAATGAGTATCCAGCTTGCTAGTGGAGGGGGATGTGTAGCTGGCATACTTTAATTAAAACTGTAAACCACCCAGATACTACTTGAAGTGGTATGGGGCAGTATATAAGCAGAACACTTTGCTTTGCTTTGCTTAATGTGGCTCTAGAGAAGAATGTAACTGTAGTTATGTTTGTTTCCCCTAGGTAACTCACTCAGCACTTAACAGGTGATAATAACCTCAGTGTACACATGTGCTGATACAACTTTGCTTAAGAAAATAGTCTTATACAGTGGTACCTTGTATAAAGGAATTAATTCGTTCCAGATGAAATTATGTTAAGCAAATGTTCCTTTATACAAATTCCCATAGGAACGCATTGAAAACAGAGTGATCCCATTTTTATGTTGTACAGATTTGCCCCATAGGCAATTCTGTTAAGCAAATTTCCCCTATCTCCGGAATTGTTTATGTTGTACAAATATTATGTTATACAAGCTGTTTGTTATACAAGGGTCCGCTGTATTCTGAACACACCCAGGCATACAGCTTTTTATGAAAGCCGTCTCTGCTATGACCAGTATCCCTGTGATTTCTCCTACACTGGGCTGCGTTTAATAGGAAATGAGGGCCGAATCCCCTGTCCCTGCCACTGTCTGCTTTCTGCTCCATATATCATCCTCCCCAGCCCCCAAATATAACAAAGTAATAGGAAAACAAGTTTGGATTCCAGAATGAATTCTGTTGATGATGATGAATGGAACAGAAGAGACAGGTTGATTTTCATACGTTAAATTGAACTCCGCCGTGCTGGGCGTCAAAGGCACCGGATGGTGGGGGAAGGGAGGGAAGGCCTGGTGACCTGAGCAAACTTGACAAGAGAAGGAGGAAGAAATTATGTGCAATGGCCTAATGTCATTTGAGCAAAATGATATTTGTTCTATGCTTAGGGCTGACCAGAAATATGTCATTCAACCTGATGGACCTCATCCAGCAAGGCACTGAAGCATGCCTCTCGTTAAATATGACTGTAATCTCTCCTGAATCAATACATCTTGTTGGTGGACTCTTGCCAAATCTGATTCTGGCTAACCCAGAGATATTATCATTATATATTGATTTGTTTTAATTACATACGTCCCATCCCACTTCCTCTTCTTCTTCTCTCCCCCCCAAACCAGCTGAACCCCCCCTCCCCAAGAAATGGTCTAATGGCAATAAAAATGGCAAGGAGTGATAAATCAAATATCAAAGAGGGGGAATTAAGACACTGGGACAGTTAAAAAAACTAGAAGACAGAGCATGAAATTACAGATTATCAGAGAATCAAAGCTTTTTAAGGAATCTTAGACATCCTCAAGTCAATATGCCAGGAAGCTCTCAGAGTCAACTTTTTTCAACTGGATCTACCATGGGCTGCAATAAAAATCAAAAGAAGAGAGGGAAAAGGTCAAAGGAGCAGGAGGTCTACTTCCAGTTTCATGTTTTGGAGTTGGGACGGAAAAGAGGGAGCTACTTTCCATGCAGAATGATGGCTCTTGAAGCATTCCTTGACTGCCGCATGGAGAGTGCAACCTGTCCTTTGTTGTTGTTGTTGTTGTTCAGTCGTTCAGTCATGTCCTACTCTTTGTGACCCCATGGACCAGAGCTCGCCAGGCCTTCCTATCTTCTACTGCCTCCCAGAGTTTGGTTAAATCCATATTGGTTGTATCGATGGCACCGTCCAACCATCTCATTCTCTGCCGTCCTCTTTTCCTTTTGCCTTCAATCTTTCCTAGCATCAGGGACTTTTCCAAGGACTCCTTACTCCTCATGGGGTGGCCTAAGTACTGGAGCCTGAGCTTCAAAATCTGTCCTTCCAGTGAACATTCGGGGTTGATTTATTTCAGGATGGATAGGTTTGATCTCCTTGCAGTCCAGGGGACTCTCAAGACTCTCCTCCAGCACCACAGCTCAAAAGCATCAATTCTGCGGTGATCAGCCTTCTTTATAGTCCAGCTCTCACTTCCATACATCACTACCGGAAAAACCATAGCTTTGACTATCCTGACCTTAGTTGGCAAAGTGATGTCTCTGCTCTTTAGGATGCTGCCTACGTTTGCCATTGCTTTCCTCCCAAGAAGCAGGTGTCTTTTAATTTTGTTGCAGCAGTCACCATCTGCAGTGATCAAGGAGCCCAAGAAAATAAACTCTGTCATTGCTTCCATTTCTTCCCCTTCTATTTACCAGGAGGTGATGATCTTAGTTTTTTGATGTTGAGGTTCAACCCATTTTTTCACTCTCCTCTTTCACCCTCATTAAGAGGTTCTTTAATTCCTCCTCACTTGTCCTTAGTCCACTCTGTTTCCATTCCAACCTCCATCAGCTTGTGAACCAAGCAGAAAGGGGGCTCAGGCCCACATCTCAAAGGGGTGTGTGTCCATATTTGCATTTTCAAACCACTTCTGATTCCATCTCTTCTTTATTGCACACATTCTTTATTGCACACTTTTCTAGTAGCATGGCTTTTGCAGTTACACAGTCTATCACACAGAGATTTGGGAACCTGAATGGAAGACTCTGGCTCAACAAAACCCCATTCTCTGGGATCCAGACTATATTTAGTTAGTTGGCTGATCATGGAGTACTTGACCAAAAGCTTGGCTGAAGTCAAGATGTACTGTATTACTTTCACAGCACTCCCACCATCTACCAGGGAGATTATCTAATCAGTTTGCTGGGTTTTTTGCTTGTCCCATTGGAGCTGAACTGGAGTTGTCACCTCTTCTTTCCTGAAATGCTCTACTCTTTAGGAGCTGTGTGTCATGGAAATGGGCAGCACCATTTTCTCCACATGGGGTATAAGCCACAATAACAGAATTTGGCCACTGCAAATGACTTGGCATTTTGTTTGGTTCACTTCTGGTGGGAATTTGCCAGATTGTCTGTGCATTTCTCTGCAAATAAATTCAGAAGTGAGAAGCTGAATTTCAAAGGGAGCTATACTCATAATTCCATTCCACTTTAGTTTGCTGACACCAAGCAGAGCAATCCTTATATATTACATTTCTTGCTTTACTGTTCCCATTTTACCCATTTTACTCCATGTTCTAATTGTATGTGTTGTGCAGCATCAGCCTTTCATTGCATTTGGGTGCCCATTAGCCACTGGATATCTCTCTGGCTTTAATTGAGTTGCATCAGCAGCAGCAGTGTTATTCATACTTTGCTTTTCCTCAATAGATGATTGGGTGCTCTCTGACCTGGGAGTCTCATCTTCCAGCACTATTTCTTTTTTCATTTTGGACTTTCATAGAACATTCAAGGTAAGAAAAGTTCAGCAGTCACTTACCATTCCCACCTACTTTCAAGATAAGAAAAGTTCAGCAGTGGTTTATCATTGTCAGCTTCTGCACAGTACTAACAAAATTTACCTTGATTTCTCTACCTTTGCCTTCTCCGCCTGTACTGTATCACCTTCAGCTACCACTGCTGCCCTGTAGCTGCCAACCCCATCACCGTTGGAACTATTCATTCTTCTGCTGAAGTGGTCTTTGCTCCTGAAGAGAGTGGGTGTATCTTAATCCACTGTTTCAGTTGTGAGCCTTCCTCCTTGCATGAATCTGCTAGTGGTCCACGGTAGTTAGAGATAATAGCCAAGAGTCAAGGCTGCACACTGCAAAAGGGGCGAAATGCCTCTGCTCTTTGATATGTGAGTCTCATGAATAACAATAAGTCCTCCTGGTGCCATGGGCCATTTTTGACAAGCTAAGAATGTCTCTCCAGAGCAACCTGGTAGCGTATGAGCATATGTTCTCTCCTGGCACTCCACAAATTAGATCATTCAGCAGTCCTGGAACCCCTTTATTAAATAAAAATAAAAGGAATACAATGCAACTTTTGCAAATGCTTCGTTAACATCCGCCTGTCTTGGGTGCAGCTTCAGATAATTGCTCAGTTTCACTTAGCTGGTAGCAGATAATCAGTTTTAATTTAATGTGCAATTACTTTTACTGCAACTTTGCTTCCATACAAATGAGGCTGGTCCCACCACATGCCTAATGCCGTCTCCAGCATCATTCATCCTTTATTTTCAGAAGGGCTTAAAATAAGGTGTCTATTGCCATAGGACTTCTCGTGAATGTCTAGGACAGTAGGCACAGAGGCACACCACAGGCCTCCAGTAACACTGGCTTAGATTTGTGTGGCAACATATCATCTACTTCTTCTTTCCAAAGCCCACAGAATTTGCTGCTAATGGAGGTGCAGGGCAGCCACTTTGACATCACGGGAAAGGAGGACATTCGTCACCAAAGCAAGACAACAAAGAACAGTACTTTACATAAATTTGCATGTACAGTTTCATATTCAGCAGAACAACCACCAACATGCCATTCCCTATATCCAATGATTCACCTATTCACTTGTTGAAAATACAAACTTTTAAAAAACCAGAAATACCTACAGTGGAACCTTGACTGATGTCATTAATCCGTTCCGGAGGTCTAGACATAAGTCAAACATGCCTTAAGTCAAACAAACGTTTCCCATAGAAAGTAATGGGAAAGTGGATTAATCCATTCCAGATGATGAAAAAGACTCCCGAAAACAGCAATTTAACACAATTTTGACTGGGATAGGAGATTCCTTCCGGGGCCCGAGCTCCCGGCCCTTCTTCTCCTCTGGCAGCAGTGGCGGCTTCGGTGAGGCCGAGGACCAGCTCCAAGTGCTCTGAGCTGGCCTCGCCAAAGCCGCCGCTGCCAGAGGAGAGGAAGAAGGCAGGAGCAGTTTGGAGGCAGCAGCCACGATGCTGGGTCGTGGCTGCCACCCGATTCCGGGGCCTTGCACCAGGGCTCTGAGCTGTAAGTCAGAGCCTGCGACTCAAGTCAAACAGGCCCCTTCTTGCTGCAAGTCAAATATGCTGCAAGTCAAGCAGCATGTAAGTCAAGGTTCCACTGTATTTATATGTGTTTCCAGGTTGTATTTACTCAAACTGGCCACTAGAGTGCATCAAAGACAATGAAATGTATAACACTTCATACTTCTGTGTTTTTTGGCATCTACGGAGAAGTTGGAACCAACCCCAGATAGCACAAACCTATTGTATATGGGTGCAAAATTGGAAGTGATCTTAAAGTACAAAATGTTACTGTGTGTGTCCTCTGTGTTGGGAGTCCAGTGACTGGGGGCCCATGTGCCCATTGTGTCTGATTTCTGGGCACTAGCAATGGGTGGATAATTTCAAGATGATTGGTCTTCCTCCATATGTTTCTTTTCATTTCTTTTATAAAAGCTGGGACTGCAGACACCTTCTGATGGAAAATACCTTCAGAAGAAACATGGTCCTACAGCAGCACATTAAATGGAAGACCTTCCCGGAAAGGTAGAATGTGGCCAACGACATGTTCATCATCTTACTGAGGTCAGTAAAATGAATACCTAGCTTGTGTGGGTGTAGCCTGAGTGATTACTTATAAACCACCCAGAGGGTGCTTTAAAGACTATAGGGCAATATAGGGCTTTATAAACTGTTGTTACATGCTGTTGTCTCCAACTTATGGCAACCCTGTGAGTAAGAAAACCTCCAAAAGTTCTCTTCTCAACAGCCCTGCTCAGCTCCTGTAGATTCATGGCCATGACTTTGTTTATAGAAGAGGTGGCGATCTTTTGGCAATCCAGATGTTTTGGACCAAAACTCCCAGGATTCCCAGCCTGTATTGCCAATGACAAAGGACTGTGGGAGTTTTGGTCTAAAACATCTGGAGTGTGGAAGGTTCACCACCAGTGCTTTATAGAGTTTGCACTACTTTTTGCACTACAGGCATACAATCAAGCAACTGATCTTAGGATGAGATTCTTAGGGATGGAATTTTTAGATTTTCTGAACTACAAATTCCACAGTTCTCCATTCTGGCTTACATGCTGTATACATACATACATACATGCATGCATGCATACATACATACATACATACATACATACATACATACATACATACATACATACATGACTGGGAGGGATTTAAAAAGGGGTGTGCTGCTTCTCTGGAGCTCCTGCAGGGGGAGGCATTTAAAAAGGGGTGCGCTCCAACTGATTGGCGCTGGGGTGGGGAAATAAAGGTTTTTCTCCCTCACCCCAGCGCTAATCAGCTGGAGCCCCAGCATGTACTGCGGTCCCACGAAATGGCGGGGGGTTATTGTAATAGAATCACTTATTGTGATGGACTTGAGAGGAAGGCCTCAGTTGGAAGGATCTTAACTAGGCCTAGCCCTGTTCATGTAACCTGCCCTGGTGTTAAAGTGTGAACTTTCATTTTGGACAGGAAGCTTGGGTAGGACTCCAAGCATGGAGGATTATGGTATGCATAGTCCAAAAAGTCCAAAAATCCCATTTCTAGAGAATGCTTGCTCACAGACTTGAAGGAATACAAAAACATTCTGTATACTTGAAAAACAGATGCACTATTTCCTTACACTTTCAACAAAAGCTGTCCCATGGGTAAGCATAGTTTTTGTATAGATTGCACATGCATTGTGCAAAATGACACCAGCTATAGTTTTGTTGTTTGGACTGTTCAGGATAAGGAGCAACAGGGGAGTTTTCAGTGTCTGCTGAAAAAAGCATTTTTGTGCTTGTGCTGTGTGTCCATGTTTATGGCTTCTCAGACAGTTTTTCACAAAGACACTTTGCACAAATTGTAGGGAACTTCATGATCCAAAACAAAACCGAACCCTCCCCCCTAAAAACCCTTACAGTCTAGCTTTCAGGAGGTGAAAAGTCTTTGAAAAATTCTCACTAATGTGTCTTTTCATATCAACACAATCTGAGTGAGTGAGAACAAGACTTTAGTAGGTATTCTTTGTAGGCTTACTCCAATAGTGCATGTGTGTGTGTTGTACACAAGTGTGCAAGTTGGAGTGCATTCACATGCCACCATAGACTCTTCAGCTGTCACCCAATGCAAGACAGAAAAAAATACCCAGTGAAATCTTCTATTTGAAATTTAATCCCATTAAACACATTGGGACTTACTTCTGAGTAAACATGCAAAGAACTGCACATTGGACATTGTCTTTTGTTTTCACAAGATCCTGGCATTTCCATGATTTGCAATACGCACACTTTGCCTTAGAACTATTAACAAAATAAACACATTGGATACATTTGCTAGATAGAAGATAATTGTGTCTTCCAGCTAGCTGTCTAACATATCTCTCTGGGACTGATAAAAATCATTCTTACAATCCATTTATCTCTGAGCATATGTTTGATTAAGGAATAATGCTGCTTTTCAAACTTGCCTTCGGGGAAATCTCTCCACATTGTCTTATCTGCCCAAAGAGCCGTGCGCTTTGACCATGGAACTGTTGCAAAAGATTCTGAGAAATATATTAGGGCACACATACTTTTATTCATAAAGAATGTTGGCTGTATTCATCAGAACTTATTGTGCACGAGGAAGAAGTATGCTTGGCATATATTTTCAAGTGAAATGACACTCTTCCTGGACTAATAGGTGTATCTGGGCTAATAATGTGTTAAGAATCTGATGCTCCTAAAAATTTGTCCAACAAGAGTATAAGATCATAAAATTAAGGTGCTTGGGATAGATCCATCCATCCCAAATTGGAGAACCAATTTTCTAATGCTGTTCTTGGCTCAAACAGGCAGGTATGTTAGGGACAATTTAATACAAAAGTCCATATGCTTATTACAAGTTGCTTCCTAATTACATAATTTTTAGAAACACTTGCTTATTTTTTTAAAAACAACAACGACATTGAATTTTCCATTCAGAGGGAAAGTTAAGGGAGCAGCTTCATTTCCAAAATAATGTACCTTCCCCAGATTTTCAGCTGGTAATTGCCCGTCTGCATTTCATAAATTGTACCACCCTCCATTATTCAGATTGATCGATCTGAACTGTGGTGGCGTCAGAAAAGAGCTTTACAAATATAGACTGCCAAGAAGACAGATCAGTGGGTGCCAGATCAAATCAAGCCTGAATTCAAGATAGAAGGGGAAAGGACACAACTTTTTGGCTATATCATAAGAAGGTAGGACTGACTGGGGGGGGGAGAGAAAAATAAGGGGAAAGTGCCAGGCAGAAAGAAAGAGCCCCCCCATGGGTTCACTCAATAGAGAAGACAATGACCTTGAGTTTACAACAACAACAACAACAACAACAACAACAACAACAACAACAACAACAACAACAACAACAACAACAACAACAACAACAACAACAACAACAACAACAACAACAACAACACTTAGCTGGGCTATTAATGACAAGACTCATAGAGATTGCTAATTCATAGGGCAACATTAACTGGAATGTGACTTAACAGCACATCAATCCACCAATATTGTCCAGTTGGCTAAAAAGGCACCAGTAGAGACTTCCAGATTTCAGAAGGTGGTAGGATTCAGAGCTACAACTACAGTATCAGTGAATTATATTAACAGATGGGGGCGGAGGAGAGAAAAGGAAGGAGAGCTAATTCCTCCAGGCTCCTTTTCTATGGGAATGTGTCATGGCATCCTGTCATCATCAACCTTACTCACAATGCTGGCTAGAATCACCTTGTAACTCTGTTTTAAAACTGCCCAACACCTTAAGTTTGCCAAGAGAAGGGAAATGTTTGTTCTTTAGATTATAACTCCCAGCAGCCAGCATGTGGCCATTGCTGAGACTGGTAGTCGAAAAACCAAACATTTGGTTTAAGGCTTTGAAAGGATGTCATATTGAAGAGGGGACAGGTTTGTTTTCCATGGCTTCAGAGACTAGGGCTCGGGGCAATGTTTTCAAATTACAGGAAAAGAGATTCCATTTGAACATTAGGAAGAACTTCATGACGGTTAGAGTTGTCAGGCAGTGGAATAGACTGCCACAAAGAAAGGTGGTGGAGTCTTTGGCGGGTTTTAAGTAGGGGCTGGATGGCCTTCTGTTGGAAATACTGTGATGGGGGTTCCTGCATGGCAAGGGGGTAGGACTAGATGGCCCTTCCAACTCTATGATTTTATGATTCTAAGGCACTGGATAAATTAACCCAAAACATGCACTAACAAAAGACTGAGAATGTGTGTGTTGCGTCATTACAGTCGTGACCGACTCTTCGTGACCCCATGTCCATGGAGTTTTCTTGGCAGGAATACTGGAGTGGTTTGCCAGTTCCTACTCCAGGCGCCTACAGCACCTGGTATTCCCTGGTGGTCTCCCATCCAAGTACTAACTAGGGCCGACCCTGCTTAGCTTCTGATGTGCTCAGGACATCTAGGCAGCTAAAGACTGAGAATACAATGGGCTAAAAAAAAAAAAGCAAGGTTGAACTGGCTATATGAAAGACTATAGATACCTAGAGGTGCTCAGAACGGCTCTTTCTTCATGGTTTTCTTAGAGCATAAACAGCAATGTCCAGGATGTGTTTGAACAGAAATAGTTCTGCCTCAAATGTGGCTCCTACCCAACCTTTTACGTACCTCTCCATCTTCTACAGTCTGTCCTGTGATAGCCTGCTAACTTAGCTAACTAGCAGCCAAAGCATAATGAATGCTTCCATCTGTTCTGCTTCTTCTCCCCTTGTTATTTTTAAATTCTTCTTAATCCTGGAAGTGTCATATATGAGCATATATATAAATATATTCTTCACACATCGGTAGGTGAGGCAAAAGGGATGCAGTTTTGGATTGCCTAACAAACCAATTATCTGCCAAGCCTTGAGACTACCCACAGTGGAGACTATATTTCCTCCTGCACCAGAAGCAGTGCAACATTTTGCAATCCATGGTCTCACCTGCAGGATGCCTGTTACCATTATGTGCATCTCAGCAAGAAAGGAGATCTTGGATTTCATTTTTGTTCTGTTTTGTGGTTGCCTGCAGATCAGTTAGGATAGCAAGTTTTTTGTCTCTGGGGCACAGATTTCCAAGGCTCAAAAGCCCTTTGCCCAAAATGTCCCCAATTTAGCACATAGCAAGAGCACACTGACTGCTACATCTTCATCAAATGTGGTGCTGATCCGAGGTCCAGTTTTATAGTTATAATTTAGAGATTTTGTTGAATTGAAAAATGAAATACATTTTCTGATTTATATGGCCGGTTCATCAAAATTCATCAATCTGTATTCGTCACAAATGAAGTCCCTTGAAGAATACAAGTTGATGAATTTTTAATAATTTCAATCCATCAATTCATTGGCTATAAAATGGCCCCCAAGGCACCCCAGCTTCTTTGTCTTGGTTCCAGATTTAGATGAGGTTTGAAAACTTTATCTGTTCAACTAGGAGCTCGGGTGAAAAATCTAAGAAGAGGTGAATGTCATGTATTTTTATTTGAATTTTAAAATTGATTTCCTGGTAGGTAGCTTAACTCTTCTTTGGACACTACTAGAGATGGGCACGACTCAGAAAAATTTTTTGTTTTTGTTTTGTTTTCGTCTAGGGGTCCGTTTCGGCTCATTTCCGTTTTCGTGAACTAATTTTCAAAATTTTTCATTTTCGTTTCGTTACATAACAAAAACGAAAAATGAAAATGAAAATGAAAAATTTTTCGTTTCTTCCCATTTAGCTCCATTAAGTGCTTTTCCAGTAACGAAAAACGAAAATTGGCTCGAAATTAGTCGTTTCGTTTCTGTTTTCGGTCCATTTTTGAACCGTTTTTCGTTTTCGTTTAGTTACGTAACAAAAACAAAAAAACGAAAACGGAAACAAAAATTTCGCTAAGTCATGCCCATCTCTAGTCACTACCCATTCTGAGGAGTTTTATGTTGGTGCACATGTGTGATGCTTGGGTATTTATATGTTCATTGATTTTATTGGAATGTAAAGCCCTGGTGTAGAGCACAATAACAATAGCAGCAACAGCAACAAAACTATATTTTCCAAAATTGTCCAAAAATCTTGTGGCTGAGTGTAGTAAATAACAATTTGAGGAGGCTAGAGAGGAGTGTGAACCACTGTTTGGTATGGTTTGGTAGATTTGGCCCACAGGGGTCACATTGATGCACTAGATGCCCCATCCTGCCTTCTCCTGCAGGTGTCCACTCTGAGAAGGAGGCATGGCAGGGAAGTCCAAGGCACTGCCTTTGAGTAGCATTCATGGGAACAGGAAGAGGGAGTGGATAACTAAGACACATTAGCTTTACAAAATACCTGCTAGACTGGTTACTAGACCTGGTTTGGTTATATGGCTCAATGGATCATGCCTTCATTTACCTCCTCAAGGAGACCCATTATCTTTGAGATTCTGTCTATGGCGACTACCATAATGGGCATCTACCTTCTGAAATTCCACACTGGGCTGTGGAAATAATATGAGTATTCAACCCCACCTCTTCAGATGAAGCTGTGGAGAATCCACAAATGTCTCTGAGGCTGAAGAGGACACCTCATTCCTCTCAAAGTTTACCTTCCCACCCATATTTTTCAGACCATGAGGTAAAAATACACGTACACAGAAAAATAGTTGATCTGAAGACAATAAATGAAAATTTGAAACACCATTATTAGAGAATAATAAATGAGGAAAGTGGAAATGTATGAACTTTCTATTGCTATTATGATTATCATTATTGATATTTTATTATACGTCACATATTTAATATTATAGAAATGCATGTTATATTGCCTGGCCTGAGAACACTCAGTATTTTATTTCTTACCTTTTTCAAAGTAGAACATGCTTACCTATCCACTTCAGTTTGCCTCAGATATGGCTGTGTAGTTAATTAAAAAGGAGAAAAATACCTCATTTTATTGCTTTGGGGAAAGAAAATAAAGCATTCTTACTTCTGTTTGGAAATTATACCAGATGTCTATAGCAATAAAGAGACCATTATAGTCAGGACAACATGAGGATTTTCAGTAGGAAATCCTGACAAAACTCTATGTTTACTTAAAAGAGGTAAATACACTAAATAAATAACAAGCCGGATTTAGCTTATGCATCACCAGAGGTGTAACTACACAGCTCTTTGCCTCATAATTCATAGATATCCAGCATCGAACCATTCAGAGCTGATGTTTCTTGTTTGCTGCAACAAAATAAAAGGGGGAAAATGATGCCTCAGAGGGTTCATTTCAAGATGAGATCCAGGATAAATTAGGATAAGCTCCATGCATTCTCTGAAACGTGCCCTACAAAGGGAGAAGGCACACAGATGCTTGAAGGTTTCTCTCTCCTCAAATTCCTGTCCAGCCTGATCTATTTTTTACTCTTGGACAAGGGATGCAGAAATCTGTTTTTATTTTAATGTATTTCATCCCACCCCTTTTTGCTTCTCGTCCCTGTTTTGTACCACAACACAAGATGTTGTGTTTTCTCCGTGCATTGACATTCCTACACCTTTCTCACTTGTTTGTTTAATTGTGCACATTTTGACCAATCAAATTTCAAAATGTGCATGTTGTTTTATGTCAGGCCTGCCCAACAAGTAGACCGGGGGCTACCAGTAGCCCGTGAAGGGTTCAAAAGTAGCCCGCCAGCCATCAATAAAAAATGTGAGAGGATAAGTTCTCCACCTCTACCTCCCCCACCCCAAGGACCACCACTGCCCCAGAAAAGCCCTGGGTCTGCCAGCCCACTGTCACAGCCAAGCAGGGCAGTTCAAGGGCCATGGCACAGTCCCGTGCTCTCCCTACTGGCCTGATGATCTGCGCGCCACTGTCTCATGACCAATTGAGTTGTTGGTGCAGAGCAGCAGAAGGGGAGTGGAGGGGACAGTGAGGGTGTGCCCACCTCTTTTGCATGGTGATGTCCCCCTCTTCTCCCCCCCCCGGAGAATTTCATCCTCCTCCTCCTCCCACCCCCACAGTTGCCTCACAGAGCCTGTGACCTGCCACTCCTCCTGCTCCCCTTCTGAGCCATTCCCTTCTCCTTGCGCCGTCGTGGTGATGTGATTGCCCCGCTGTGGCTTGGCCCATCCCAGCTGCACAGAGAACATGGCAGAAGTGAATGAGAGCTAGGGGCGGCAGAAGCAGTGGCAGCGAGGGGGCTGGAAGGGAGAAGGGGGAAAACAGGAGGAGAAGTAGAGTCAAGTCAGGCCCCGGGCAGGTTGGGAGGGAAAGTGCACCTTTTAAAAAAAAAGTCTTCCAGCAGCCCGGGCAAGTGGAAGGGGCAAGCTGTGCAAGCATGCATGCGCCTCCCTTGCATCTGTCCACACTGGCTCGAGCGGGTGTAAGGGAAGTGTGTGCATGGTCAGCGTTACCATAGGAATGCATTGAAATATGTTCCCTCCAGAAAGGATTAATTGATATGATATATGGGGTAGATTTATTGAATATGTGCTTGTACAGGATAAAGGTAAGGTTTCTGTGTAACAATCGATTTTGTTCTGGAGGGGAGGATAATGAATGTAAATATGAAGAGTGATCCTGTTGGTGAAGGGGTGCACTGTTGTTGATGTTTGTCTTTTTTATGTAATTTTTTATGTAATTTGTATACTTTTTAATAAATTAAAATAAAAATGTAAAGAAAGGATTAATTGATTTTCAACACGTTCCTATGGGAAACCGCTGCTCTACTTATAATTTTTTTACTTATGCTTGGAAGAGATAAAATTCATAAGTAGAGGTTTTAGTGTAGTAACCGTCAGGCACTTTCATCTGGAAAAAGTAGACCTCGACCTGTTCAAAGTTGGACAGCCCTGTTTTATGTGAACCTCCTTTTTTTTTTTTTTTTTTGAAACATGTTTTAAGCCTGGAAGCTCTGCAAATTCTGAAGGCAAAGATCTACTTTTACCCCACAGCAGGTTTCAAGAACTGGAATGAAGTGTTACTTTCAGTGGTGTGTTACTGGAAATCAAGGCCACAATCAGCCTAACAATGGTATTACAGTACAGTAGGACCCCTGTATCCACTGATTCATTATCCAGTTATTCAGTTATCCAAAGACAGGAAATGCATTGGAACCACTTACCACAAAAGGCAGTATGAGCTCCAACCCTGGAAGTATTCAAGAGAAAATTGGACAATCCTCTGTCAGTTTTACTTTGATTAGTTAGTATCCCTGCTTTGAGTAGGGGTTAGAACTCAATGGCCTTGTAAGCCCCTTCCAGCTTCATGGATCTATTATTTGGATGATTTGCCTGCCTTTGAGTACTATGCGAGTCTTGATTTGGGGGAACAGAGAGGACATTTTGTTGATCCACTTGAAGAAGCCAAACACCTTGGTTGCCTTTCATCATGTGAATTTTTACAACGATACCTCTCAAACAGAATATCCAAGCAGTTCTGCCTTCCTTCCAAGTCTTATGGAGCAACATTCCCCTATGCACCACTTTCTTCCAATCTTGGAACAATAGCCTACAAAAATGAAAATTAAACTAAAAAGAAAATACCAACTGTGTTTTATGTATGGATCAGGTGAACTCTTTCCCCTCTGGGTGAATTGACAGCATAAGAGACAATCCGTTTAACAATCCATCCCTGAATTATTAAATCATAGCTGAATTATTATTCTAATAGCTCTGATCTAGCTAAATTATTTAAAAAACAGGCTCCAGATGAATCTCCCCTCTCCATCTCCTTGGCAAGCATCACTTGGATCAAGTTTAATCTAAAAATGCACACTGAAAAGGGGAAAGGTTCTTCACGGGAACTTAAAAGCCTCCATACCTTCGTAAAACATGTAGGCTGTTGAGTGTTTTGTGCAGCCAACAACTTAATTCTTCACATAATATCTTACGTTTTGGTGTTTCAAAATGCTATGTCAATGTTGTGGTTCCTGTGACAATACAATCATGTAGACGAGAAGGAAGTGCATACAACCTATAATTTCTGCATTATCAGTAGCTCCTCAGTTATGGGGCTGCCTTTTATTAAAAATATGGTTATTCCTTAATTTATTAATACTAAATCAATATGCAAAAATAAACTCATTCTATTTTCTTTCAAAGCTTAAAAAATATGGTTGTTCCTCCTAATTGTGTCTCGCCAACACTAGTGAAAAACATCTCAGTTTGTACAAGCTTTCAGCGTGTTCTGCTCTCCTTTGCTGCTTGTCTCGGAGTGTTTCTAGCAGACATTTTAGTGTGTTGGTGTGGGATTTTATATCCCTGCGATTTTAGCAATGTGTAACTTTTGATTTTCACTGTGCTGGAAGGGGAACATCTGGGGACCTACAGGTTGAGAACCACTGTCTTAACTTGAGCCCATGGTTGCACTTTTTACACTCTGGGATGTCTGAGAACTAGAGATGGGCACAACTAAAAAAAATGGTTTTTCGTTTTTCATTTTTCATTGAGGGGGTCCGTTTCGGTTCGTTTTCGTTTTTGTGAGGTTTTTTGCAAAAAATTTCATTTTCATTTCGTTAGGTAACAAAACGAAAAAACGAAACCGAAAACGAAAAATTGCTGTTTCGTTAGCATTCTTTTCAGTTCAATGCATTTGCTGCAACGAAAATGAAAAACACGGCAAAATTTTTCGTTTCATTTCCGTTTCCATTTTGTGTTTGAAAAATTTTCGTTTTTGTTTTCGTTAGGTAACGAAATGAAAAAACGAAAACGAAAACAAAAATTTTGCTGAGTCATGCCCATCTCTACTGAGAACAGACCATGCCCCTCCTCTGTATGACAGCCCTTCACATACAGTATTTCAAAAGTGCTAGTATTCACCCCTCAGTCTTCTTTTCTCTAGTCTAAACCATCTTTCCTCATAGGGATTGGTTTCCATCCCCCTGATCATCCTTGTCAACCTCCTCTGAACATGTTCCAATTTGTCAACATGTTTCTTGAAGTGTAGTGTCCAGAACTGAACACAATATTCAAGTTGAGGCCTAACCAGTGCTGAATAGGGAATTAACTCTGCCTTCTTACAAAGGGGGCCTGAATGCAATGCAAGTCTCCCTTGGCACCCAGCCCTTGCCTGATTTCAGCAAGTTCCTCCTTCAGAAGCCTGCTGCCCACCTGTTCAGCACCCTTCCAAACTCTTGAGGTCTGAGTATCCTGAGGGTAAGAAATTTCTTTACTCTGAGCCCTTCCTGGTAGGATGGCTATAGATTTGCCCCATCTCTTAATTCTTCTCTTCAGGTTTCAAGCTTGGATATGGGCATTGAGTTGTCTGCTGGCATCCCAGTGCAATGGACATGTATGGATTTTGTTACCACATAAACCAGCAAGGTGTTCTCAACTAATTGTGAGATCAACAAGTACAGTGACCACCCGCCTATTGTGGGGGTTAGGGACCTGACCTGACCTGCAATAATTGAAAATCCGCAATGTGCGGATGCAGGTCGGGCTGAGCCTGGGGGCCTAACTATGGGGCTCTTGTACTTATCCCTAGCCTGGCACTGTTGTGAACGGGCCTGCTAGGGCCTTCCCAGGCCTTCTGGAGGCCTCAGAAATGATTTTCGGTGACCGGAAGTCACTTCTGGTTTGCAGGGAAGCCCTTTTGGGGCCTCTAGAAGGTCTGGGAAGGCCCTCACAGACCCGTTTGGGGCAGCACCAGTCCTTGGGTAAGTACTGGAGGCCTGAAAGAGTCCTTTCCCCCCCTTACTCCAGGGGGGCTTTTTTCATATAATGTGGTCCCGTGATATAGCGGGACTGCAATATATGAACTGCAAAAGGGCGGGGGACCACTGCATATCTGCACTTCGTAGTTTCAATGTAGTGGCAACAGTGCTGTGGCTAGAATCTGGAAGGTCCACATAAAAGTAAAACTGAATGCAGCTTCTTTGTTCCTCAGTTTCTCACCAGGTATGCTTCATCTCCAATGTCTTCTGTTTAAGGAGAGAAGGATCTCAGCAGGACATGATTTTAAATAAAATCAAATAATGTGCTGCGTGAGGAAACTTATATTATTAAAGAATCAGAGAACAGTTGAGTTGGAAGGGACCTACAAGGCCATTGATTCCAACGCCCTAATCAATGTGTGTGTGTTGCCTTGTTACAGTTGTGACCGACTGTTCATGACTCCATGTCCATGGAGTTTTCTTGGCAGGAATACTGGAGTGGTTTGCCAGTTCCTACTCCAGGTGCCTACAGCACCTGGTATTCCCTGGTGGTCGCCCATCCAAGTACTAACCAGGGCTGACCCTGCTTAGCTTCCGAAATCAGGTGATATCAGGTGTGCTTAGGGCATCTATGAATCCAAATCAAAACAGATCTGATAGATGTCCACTTTTCTCTTGAATGACTCCAATGCTGAAGAACCCACCACCTCCCAAGGTAATTAGTTCCATTGTCATACTGCTCTCACAGTTAAAAAATGTTTCCTGATATTTAACCTAAATCTGGCTTCCTGAAACTTGAGCCCATTATTACAGTATGTATCCTGCACTCTGGAATAATCAAGAACAGATTCTGTACCTGACTGTCTTTGAAAAATGCTATCAGATCTCCCCTCCATTTTCTTTTCCCTAGGCTAATAATCCATGTTTTCACTAGCTACAGGGATGAATCCTACGGGAAAAATGGTACAAAGATACTTTGATAGATTAGAGGAATAAGACCAATAAATTAAAATCTGCTGACATGCAGAATACATCACTTCTGCTACTCAGTGTCCCTTGGAGATGTCTATTCCCATGTTGTGTTTCACCAAAAATATAACAGCAGAGGGCTCAAGTTCAAGTGTAGGAGGATGCAAAATGATATAAATATGTCATTTATTGCTAATTGGTTTTCCCTCTGTGTCTAATCAGGGATCCTTTTTCCAATGCAGATCTAACAAAGTTGTTGTGCTACCCGCACATACTTTAGTCTTAGGTACTTGTGCCCATTTAAGTAATGCAACTGTTAAAGACAGAACCTTGTGCAATCCTAAGTGCTCCAAACTGCTGTGATACTGCAAAGTTGCCAAGAAATATAAGTTCCCTGCATTTCCAGATAGCAATTTAATGCGGCAGTTGATGGAAGTGATGCGTCTAAATCCCACGCAAGGCAGCAAATGGAGGGGTTAGCTCCTGCTGCCTTTTCAGCAAGTCAACTAAATATGATCCATGTAGGCAATATAATCCACAAAGCATCTCTCCATTTTGAAAGGAACAAAATAACTGCTGCATCTTTGCTTAAAAGTAATAACCTGTTGAGGAACAGATCAAGGCCCTGCCTGAAAATTATGATGGTTGGGATCAAAGAAGGGATGAGGCTAGAAATAACTAGAGAAAGAGCTAGAGGCTAGAAAGTTGGTGATTCTACAACTGTGTGTGTGTGTGTGTGTGTGTGTGTGTGTGTGTGTGTGATCAACTCCTTGCCACTTAAGGGACAAACTTTTGGTTTTTTGCCCCCTGTTCCACCCATGGTACGGTAGGCTTCTCCCTCATGGGGTGAACTCAGATCAGTCATTAACATTTGTACCTCCAGGTCCTGGATATCCAAACTTCAACATACTTGCAGGAATTGTATAAGAGAGTCAGAGGAAATTTCTTTGAGATAGTGGTGTCTATAGGTGCTTGGGGTGCACCTATAGACACCATCTCACCTTTAAAAATTTATAGTATTTTTAAAGGTGAGATGAACCAATTAATCGGTGTTGAATAGGTTCATCCGGGGGGAAAAAGAATCATATACAATGGTACCTTGTATAAAGGAATTAATTCGTTCCAAATGAAATTATGTTAAGCAAATTTTCCTTTATACAAATTTCCCTTAGGAATGGATTGAAAACAGAGTAATCCCTAATCGTGACCATTTTTATGTTGTATGGATTTGTCACGTAGACGATTCTGTTAAGCAAATTTCCCCTATCTCTGGAATTTGTTATGTTGTACAGATTTTATGTTATACAAACCGTTTGTTATATGAGGGTACACTGTATTCCCAATTCGTGGACCTTGACACATTACAAATCATGATGGATCACCATTTCTCCAATTGAGCCCTTCTCCACTCTTCAGATATGCACACTTTGCTTTACCTACGTCCGCCCAAGCTACCCTGTTTAAAAATAAGGGTGTTAGTCTTTTATTATTTGATTCCTTTATACAGGAACAAAAAAAATTAAACCTTTTCCCTTACAGGATGGAATTACAGATGTTTTAAGGTATTTTTCACATTCTAGAATTTGGACAAAAAGGCACCACTAGTTCTATATTCCGGACTCTGGACCTCCCAGTGTCGCCCTTTCTTTGCTGTCCTTCCACAAACAGGCAAAGATTTTTGTCTTTAGTCAGGCTATTTCTTAGTGATTGACTGTCTAGGAGCCTATAAACAAGATCATAGAATCATAGAATCATAGAATCATAGAATCATAGAATCATAGAGTTGGAAGAGACCTCAAGGGCCATCCAGTCCAACCCCCTGCCATGCAGGAACCCCATCACATTCACAATATTTCCAACAGATGGCCATCCAGCCTCTGCTTAAAAACCTCCAAAGAAGGAGACTCCACCACCCTCCGTGGCAGCATAACTGTCCTGAAGTTCTTCCTAATGTTCAAATGGAATCTCTTTTAACTTCTACATAAATGGTATTGTGAGCAATCTCTCGAAACCCGAATTTCATCCCCCCAAGCTATTTTCACGACCCCTCTCCATGTTACTGTTCGCGGATGATGTAGTTTTATTGTCTTTAACCTGTGTTGGCCTGAGAAGGTTTTTGAGGGCCTTCTCTACCTATTGCAATCACGAGCAACTAGTAATAAACTACTCAAAAACCAAAGTACTTATTACTAGTAGAAGAAGAAACAAACACAAATGGGTTATAAATAACCACCCCATAGAGCAGGTTTCCTGCTTCAAATACCTGGGCATAATTTTCAGTTCCACAGGCTCTTGGGTCGCCCAACTAAAACATGCATCACTGAATGCCCAGAAGAGCGCTGCAGCAATAACCAGATTCTTTTACTCTAAAGGAGGGCGACAAGTATCTTCTGCTATCCAGGTTTTCAAGGGCAAGGTTATTTC
>JAHTLZ010003526.1:7322405-7352967 GCA_023846285.1 Phrynocephalus versicolor | reverse complement strand
GCAGTTAGACAAAGGATTTGGGATATAGAACTCCAAGATCATGTGAGCCTTCTGGGTAATCACAGCCTAGTCACCTACAACAAATTTACTATATCCCCATACCTGACTGGTTTAATGCCTCCAAAGATTACAAGAGCTTTTACTCTAGCCAGACTGAACGCTCTCCCTTCCAAGCTTTTGGATGGGAAATTCCAAAATATTCCCCTCTCAAATTGTTTGTGCCCATGCGAAATGAGCCAAGTAGAATCAGTCACCCATGTCCTTCTTTATTGTTCCTTCTACCGTGACTTACGTAAGGAACTTATTCAACCTGTTATCGACAAATTTCCTGGGAGACCTGTCAATTTCTATGCAAAGTTACTTCTCTCTGACAGGTCCCAGCAGATTTCAAACTGTGTTGCCAGATTTTGCACTGCTGCAGTAGTTGTACGTAGGCTTATGACTGCCAGTAATTCTAGTTCTTGATCACCTTATGGAGTGTGGTTTCCACTTTAGGGTTTGATGTTGGCCTGATTTTGATACACTACATTACCCACCCTTCTGATATTGACTATTTTATAACAGTCCTGTTTCTATTTAGTGGCTTTTATCAAAAGTTTTACAATGTTTTATAAGTGTTTTAAGGTGTTTTATCCTGTCAAATTTAATGTTTTATTCTGGCAAATCATTTTATTGTGGCAAATCGATATTATTTGGTATCTCATGTCTTGGTTAACAACCGTAAATAAAGATTCATTCATTCAATGTTCAAATGGAATCTCTTTTCCTGTAATTTGAAACCATTTCCCCAAGTTTTAGTCTCTGAAGCCATGGAAAACGAACCTGTTCCCTCTTCAATATGACATTCTTTAAAATATTTAAACATAGCTATCATATCCCCCCTCAGTCTTCTTTTTGAAAGGCTAAGCATTCCCAGCTCCCTAAGCCGTTCCTCATATGACATTTCTTTCAGACCTTCAACCATCCTGGTCGCTCTCCTCTGCACCCACTCAAGGTGGTCAACATCCTTTTTAAATTGAGGAACACAGAACTAGACACAGTACTCCAGGTGGGGTCTGACCAGAGCAGAATAGAGTGATACTATCACTTCCCTTGATCTAGACACTATGGTTCTCTTGATGCAACCAAGAATCACACTGGCTTATGTTGTCCCCCCCCCCCCAAATCTGTTTTTAGTAATGCTTTCACCCGAAATGATAAATTATATGTTATTAATTCTTCTTTATATTTGAATAAGTTACTGTTCTTACCTTGTAATATTGTGTTTTTAATTATGTAAGCAGCTGTGGGCCTTTTATAAGGAGAAAGGTAGAATAAAAGGCAGAATAAAAGTATTGTAAAGAAAATAAATAAATAAAATCAAGAAAAAGTTTAAGCCATATAAATAATATCTAGAGAATCAGCCATGCCCATTCTCTGACATTTCCAACACAGGTATTCTAGTTTGGGCACTCAATTAAATTGACTGCAAATTGGCCCTGACCAGCAGGACATTTACAGTGTAGAAAATCTTAAGAAGACCTCATACAGTTTTCTTTGGGTGACTTTTACCCTTTAAAGTTTGTTTTTCCCCATCTCCTTCTCTTCAAGTGTGGAGGGAGCCAGCAACAGCTACAGGCAGAGAAAGACTTTACGCTTTATCTTCTGCATCTTAAAAAAAAAAATAAAGTTGATTTAGATCAAGCGCTTATTTAAGATGTTTCCAGAGGCTCCGTTTGTGTGCAATGCCTTTTGGTTGGGACAAATCCCTATCAATAAGTGCCATTCCTTTTCTTCTGCTCTTTTCTGTTTCTTAAAAGCACCTTTGTTCCAGCTTTTGCCTCCAGCGGGAAGATTCTATCTGCATATGAAAAACTAAAGACAGCGGAACAGATTTGACATGCTGCAGTGTGGCTACATCGTGCACCCTTGTGTTCAAAGGCTTTATCATCTTCAACCTTCTAGAGTCCGGCAGTGCCACAAGCTCCCCACAAGTTACACTTTCTCCCCTTGAACTGAAAGTTGGCCTTATTAGTAATGTCTTCCATAAATTAAAGCAACTGAGGACCAAAATCCCAACTGCAGGGACTGTGCCATTCATCTCAACCCAAGCGGCATGGTCTTGACCTTAATGTTCTCAAAAACTGGAAGAGTCAGGCGTCTGTTGGAGCTCATGTGGTGCTCTGGATTTGAGTGTCTGGAGCAGAATGATGCCCAGATCTCCCAACCTGGCTCAGAAGCCCATTCAGAGATTTGGGATTTATCCTAATTTTGGGTTGAAGGGGTTTGTACTCCATCTAATTCAATTTGAGACTTGGATTGGAAGTGCATTGTAATCTTCTCACTGCATTCCATCCCGTCTTTTTTTTCCAAAGGAATTTGTATATTTGTTTTCCCATGGATGTAAATGGAATTTGCAGACAGGAGGCAGGTAAATGGAATCTGAAGATCAGAGAGGGAAGACTAGCTCTGCCACAGGTTTTTTTTTATCCTTAGTTCCTTCAACTTGTTTGCTACTTGCTATTACTGTGATTGGAATGAAATTCTGGCCTCAGATGCCATGCAACAGTTTATTTTATTTTATTTTATTTTGAATATTTTACCCCAACTTTCTCCTTGGAAAAGGACCCTAGATGGCTTACAATAATGGGGGACAATATACAGCCCAGAACTAGAGATGGGAATGAAATGAAAGAATTGCAATTTTTTTTCTGTTTCTCCCCACTCCCTGCATTTCCTTTCACTTCATTTTGTATGTTTTTTTTTCCAAAAAATTCATACAAAATGTTTTTTTTTACAAAACATAACATGGGTGGGCCTGGAAAGCCCTTCCCAGGCAGCCTACCCCTCTTCCTGCTTTCCGCTCCTTCTGCACTCTCACGCTGGTGGGGTCCTTCAGTGGTGGTGGCAGTGGCAGCAGGGTGGTCTACCACCAGGCTGCTCAGCCTCACCAGCCAGCCAGGGCCTTCAGCAGAGGTGGTGTGGTATACCTCCAGGCCACTCAGTCTCTCTAGCCAGCCAGGGCCTTCAGCGGTGGTGGCATGGTCTCCCACCAGGCCACTGAGCCTCCCCGGCTGACCATGGCCTTCAGCAGCAGTGGTAGCGTGGCCTACTGCCAGGCCACTCAGCCTCTGAGGCCGGCTGGGGTATGCAGTGGCAGCAGTAGAGGAGGAGGAGGAGGAGGCCCAGACCAGCCTGCTCAGCCTGGCTGGGGTCCCACGGTGGTGTCCATGACAACAGCAGTGATAGATGAGGAGGAGGAGGAGGAGGAGGCCCAGGCTGGTCTGCCGGGCCCACTCTCAATCTCTCCGGCCTGGCTGGGTAGTCTCGGCAGTAGCAGCGAGACACCATCAGGTAAGGGACCAGTTTACAGATGGAATGAAATGGTTCGTTTCAATGGGGGGAAAAACACCATTTTTTTATCTGTAACAAAATGCTGCTTCCTCATTTTGTTTCGTTACATAACGACACAATGAAACAGCATTTCATTTTTTGTTTTGTTTTTGTTTTAAGACATATTCAAGTTTATGAACAGGGAATTAGAAGAGGCATCTTATAGCAATTAAAAGGCAACATTACAGCTATGTTAAAAGAAAAGAATATGCAAACCGTTAAAAGAAAAAAGAAAAATTCCATTATGAGGGATGGAAACTAACATGGAAAACGCAGGTGTTCTTGTGAAATCAGTTAATGCAGCCATGCATGGTAATCCATATAAAAGTCACATAATAGGTAGTCCATCATTCAGGAAAAGCTTGCTTGGAAAGGAATGTCTTTGCCTGGTTCCGTAAAGACAGTAGAGTTGGTCCCCTTTTCTGATTAGTTGGGGCTTAGTCCTGCTGCTTGATGCCACCATGGATAGTAGAGAGGGCACGAAACGAACAATTTTTTGTTTCCGTTTCCATTTTTTCATTTCGTTATGCAACGAAATGACAAACGAATTTTGTCTCCAAAATGAAATGAAACAAAGAGAAACACCAGAAATTTTGTCGTGCGTTTCGTTTCGGTTACTGCAATACAGTGAACTGCTTTAAATGCTAATAAATAATCACAAAAATTGAAATAAATGGTAACGAAACGGTAATGAAACAAACGAAAATGAAAACGATTTTTTTGCAAAAATTCGTGAAAAACAGAAACGAACCGAAACGGACCCTCCAAACGACAAACGACAAACGAAACGTCATTTTTTTTTATTCGTGCCCCTCTCTAATGAATAGTGCTAAGGTGGAAAAAAAGACTGGGGAATCCTAATTTGTGTGCTTTTTCAACACCTCCATGTACACATACTGAAAATTTGCATTTAAAAAATGTAGAAATCTATCAACAGAAACACATCTCTTAGCCTTTTAGCACCTTCAGACATATCTAAAAATACTCTTAAGTGGTCTCTCAGGCAAGCCAGTCGTGCGCCATTTTGCTTCTATGGAGGGAAACCCATGTTGTCCTTTTCTGTTCTCGGTGCTGTTGAAGCTGTGCTGGTACATGTTGCCCAATGCACTTGAGAGTCAGTGTTTGGAAATGTGTACACCTTTGGGAAACAGTGGATAGAATGGATGCATCTTAGGAAGAACATCACAATGCTTCAGCCATTTTTCATCCTGGGCAGAGAGAATGGGCATAATACCTGGAAAAGGGAAATAATGAATGTAGCTATTTTAATTTATGAAATAAAATATTAGCTGCTCAGGAAAATCAAGTGGGCTACTTGGAAAATGGAGTACCACTGAATGAATGTTTATTTACGGTTATTGACCAAATCACACATAATACAAAAATAGTAATACAATAAAAATATAATATAATAAAACAGTATAAAATAGGAGTACCACTGTATCCTCCTAAATACAGCAGCCTGGTCTCTTGAGTACAATGTCTCTCAGTTTTAATTGTTTTTCTTTTTCTCTCTCCTCTTTCTCTCCCTCCCTCCCTCTGTTTTTGTTTGGTGTGCAACACCAAAGCCAACTCTCTCGGGTTCCAGCCTGTATTTTGAGGCTCTTAATAGGAGTTTTAACATTCTGTGGTGCTTCCTTGAACAGCTTGCTCCAATGAGTTGATGAAACTTAAGCTAATTGCACTAATGTTGATAAATGCTCTGGCGCAAATATGCCCATACTTACACAATGACATACACATGCATGCACACACAATAAGGCCTTTTTTTAAAAGGTGCTTTAAAAAAGACATTCTGCTTCAGAGGGCTTTGATTTCAGCCTCCTGATTACAAATGGATATAATTCTTCCTGTGTGATGCACCATATTATAGTATGTTTCTGGTGATAATTTAACCATCTCCCATTGAGATACTAAAAGAATTGATTGTATGCCAATTGAGGGCTAGGCTAATTTCTCTGCATCATATTTTAAGTTACTTAGGAATACGACTTCCGGGTCAGAAACTTCATCATATTGGCAGTTCTAACATGGAGCTTATGGGCTGAGAAATATGGAAGCTAGCATGAAAACCTAATGGGGGTGCAATCATGTGGCTGCACCATGGGTCCAAAGCAAGGAAGGCCTTCCTCTCTAGTCTCCTCTAAAAAATGCATGTGCCTCTTTGATGTTGCCAGAGCCACATCGAAGGAGAGGAACTCTTCAGCCGTTCTTTCCCACTGAAGCCACAAAGAGAGGTATAGAAACAGGCCATGCATCCTTTGAAGTCTTGATGTTACCTTGGAAGACAGCACTTCAATAGGAATGCACCATGTGCAAAAGGGCTGGGGGGTCTGCTCCAGAGGTGAGCTTGAAAATTTAAAGAATGACTGAAGCTATTAGATTCGGCAGACTGGGATTCCACCTTTTCTTGAAGACCTGGGGATATTGATATTCAAGATGCTGGGGATGGAGGCACTAGCTTGGCGGGGTGCTTGAAGATCACATCCTGATCTAGTCTATGGGAAGAACAGATGGGTCTGTGTAGCTTTAATATGGATGTCTCCAGTTGTCAAAATGGTGGCACATCTGGCCTGTTTGAAATGCTACAAACAGAACAACTTTCTGTACAAGTAGAAAAATGATGTGTTGGGGAGCATTCCTATGTCTGGCTCCAGCTAGGACAAGGAACAAGCTGTAGCAAACAAAGATATAAGTTAAAGTATGGGTGGAAAGATAATCATGCTTACATGACCTTATTTAACCAAGAGTGATAACACAAGTCCTGGTGTCAAGATGGGGCTGCTACCAAAACAGCATCCCCATTCAAAGTCTTGGGTCATAAACTTGAGAAATGGTTGCATGAATTAAACGACTTAGGACCTAGATACCTGAAGGACCGCCTCCTTCCATACGAGCCTACCCGACAATTAAGATCGAGCCAGGGGGCCCTTCAGGACGGTGAGAGGGATGGCTTGTAGACATAGGGCCTTCTCAGCAGCTGCTCCCAAGCTATGGAAAGCCCTCCCAATTGAGATCCGCCTGGCGCCAACACTGATGACATTTTGCTGCCAGGTAAAAACCTTCCTGTTCCAGAAGGTTTTTAATTGATACAATATAGATTGTGGGTCCGCTGATGACAATTTTTGGATAATGTTTTTACTGTAAGGTTTTTATTATTGTTTGATGGTTTATTGATATTTTACTTCTAACTATTTTAAATTGTTTTAATTCTTTGGATTGTAAGCTGCCCAGAGACCTTTGGGTAGTGGGCGGCATATAAGTCAAATAAATAAATAAATAAATAAATAAATAAATAAATAAATAAATAAATGAGTTGCTGTAACACCATAATATTGTGCATGTCTGCAAAAATCACATCACTGGCTATCAAAATGTTATTATACTGTGAGAGGATTTACATGTTTCTTCATAGGATGGAGAATTTGAGAAGAAATAGGCACAGGGTGACCAATGTCCACATCACCCCTGCCTCTCACAAAGTGAGTGTTAGAGATGGGCACGAAATGAACTTTTGGTTTGGTTTGTTGTTTGTTATTTATTCTGTTACCTAACGAAATGAATAATGAACTGCCCCCTCTAAGAAAAATGAATAATGAACTGCCCCCTCCCATTTGTTTCAGTTCATTTTTCGTACTGCCGGTGTCTCCTACCTGGACGGGTGGTGGTCTGGTCTGGTCCTCCCACTGGGCTCCAGGGGGGGGGGGAAAGCCAATGGCCACGCTACAGCTGGTAGGCGGGTCAAGTGGTTGGCGTTAAAATAATTAAATAAATAAAATTCAATTTTAAATCAATTTAAAAAAAAACCAATCCAGCGTGCGGGCCCCGGTACCAGCCTGTGAGCACTGGACCTGACCTGCAGATTGCCAAATCAGCCTGCAGGCCACAGAACCAGCTCGTGGGCCAAAAGTAAAAAAAACGAAACCCAAAACAAACAAAACAAACAAACAAAAATGATATGGCACGCGGGCCCACTAAATGTTAAAAAAAAAAAGAAAAAGACTGGCCCATGCTACAGCTGGTAGGCAGGCCAGGTGGTCAGCAATAAAAAATCAAATCAAACCAAATCAAAATAAATAACATAAAATAAAAAGCAAAACAAAACAATGAAATGAATATTCCAAAAAAAAAATCATTAAAAACATATGCCCCTTTTATTTCCCAATGTGAGAGAGCACAGGACAGGAGAAAGGAATGTTTTCCTGACAGTTGAAACTAGGGATGGGCACCAAACGAAAAATGACATGCTATTTTGTCATTATGTTAGCTAGTGAAATGAAATGAAACGAAACGAAATGGGGATGTGCTGTTTTGTTACTAGTGAAATGAATTGGCACTTTTTATGTTGAAATGAACTGATTTGTTTCTTTACAACAACACCCCCCGGAGTCCTAGAGGCACAAAATTCATTGGGTACCTTCCTTGGATGCTCCCCTTTAAGCCCTCCAAATTTGGAGCAATTTGGGGTTCGGGGAGCTGAGCTCTTAAGTTTCAAAGTGGGTGCCCCTTGAAAAAACATTTCTAAGCACCATTTTCTGTTTGTAAATACTGTTCCTGGGTAGCTAGCAGCATGAAAATTGCTGGGGACCTTCCTCAAGGGCTCCCCTTTAATCACCCTAAATTTGGAGAGCTTTGCAGTAAAGGAGGCCACATTATTCAACTTCAAATGGGGTGCCCCTAGGAAAAAAACATATGTAATTTAAAAGTACCTGAAAATATTGATCCCAGGCAGCTAGCAGCATGGAAATTGCTGTGGAGCATCTTCAAACTCTCCCCTTGAAGGTTTGGTCCATGAGGGGCCAAGTTATTCACTCCATACATGTTGCCCATAGGAATCCATTCTAATTTTTAAATTTTTTTGTTTGTTTGTGTGGATGTAGTTTCTAAGTGCCTCATGTCAGCAGGATATATAAGACATGGGCTAGTTTCACTTTTCATCATCTGTGGTGGTGAGAGAGAGAAGGAGAGAGACAGACATCTCTGGCAGTGTGTGGGGTTAAAGTTAGCTGAAGGCCAAAAGAAGTTGAATTGGCTAGCTTCTTCTGACTACTGCTGTGCTGATCTTCCTGATTAGAGATGGGCACGACTAGGGAAAATGACGTTTTCGAGTTGTCGTGTGTCGGAGGCAGCCTGTTTCGGCTCGTTTCCGTTTTTCGTGAAAATTCGCAAAAATTAGTCGGTTCGTTTTTTTGTTTTTTCGTTGTCGTTAGTACTAGTTTGGGGGGGGTAGCAGACTCCTGGAGGCAGCTGCAGGAGTCAGCCAGAGCCACAAGTGACGGACTGGCAGACTCTTTGCACACGCTGCGTCTCACATACTTGCATGTTGTGCAATGCAAGTAGATCTGGCTTAGGGTTAAGATGGGTTAGTGCAAGGGCTAGGGTTAGGCTAGTGACGGGTGAGGTTAGGGTGAGTATTGGGGTGCACCTCTGGGTGCCTCTCTGACCCACTTAGAAGGACAGTGTACTGGCGTATGGGTTAGGGTTAGGCTTAGGGTTCGGATTTGGGCTACGATTAGTGGGCTGTTTATGCCCGATTGGCATATCCCAGAAGTCTCTGTGGTCAACCTGGCCAAGTGGCCATGCGATTGGTGGAAAATTTGCATGGTCCACTCCCATGGGCGAGCCCATCATTGCGAATGCGCAGGTGTAAAAAAATAAAATAAAATAAAATAAAATCAACGGAGACTTTTTTTTTTGCAAGAAAAACCCACTGCTGCTACTGTAAAAATTCAAGCATTTAAAATAGCTAATTTTCGCATGTTTCTGTGGTGCTTTGGTGGGGTTTTGGGCAACGATTTCAAAAAAAATATTGTGGTCGCCATTTTGGATCCCGCCGCACTGCATGGCAAATGGATGCGCCCTCCCAGCCTGGTACCAGCAGCGCAGCAGTAGCAATAGCCAAGGAGAGGGGGGGCGGGGAAACCCCCCCCCCCAAATAAAACACCCTTCTGGCCTGGTAGGTACCCTCAGACAGTTTTCGCCTGCTTTTAGGGCTGGGAATCGGGTTTTTTTTTTTTACTTTTAAAAACTTTTTTTCTGTGCCGCTTGGCATTGCACGATCGCGCGATGCAAGGAACGACCACGACAAATCAGACCAAATTGTTCATTCGTCGGTTCGAGCTCGAATTCTGGCGGAGTAATTCCCGTTACCATTTCCGTTGAGTAACAGAAACGGAAACGGGAATACCGCTAAGTCGTGCCCATCTCTATTCCTGATTGCTGTGCTCAGCTTAAAGCAAAGCTAAATTCAAGCTGCTTTGTGTAGTTGTGTGTGTGGTTTGTGTGGACACTGGGCAGTGCAGAAAGAGTCTTGAACCCAATGTGCCTTGGGGTGTTTCAAGGGGAGAGTTTGAGGATGCTCCAGTAATTTCCATGTTGCTAGCTGCCTGGGATCAGTATTTTCAGGTACTTTTAAATTACATATTTTTCCTGGGGGCACCCTGTTTGGAGTTGAATAACTTCCCCCCCCAAACCCCAAAGCTCTCCAAATTTGGAGTGCTTCAAGGGGAGAGCTTGAGGATGCTCCACAGCAATTTTCATGGTGCTAGCTGCCTATGATCACTAGTTTCTAGCACAGAAGTTTACACGTAGAAATGATTTTTTCCAGGGGGCACTCCTTCAAAGTTTAATAACTCAGGCCCTCAAACCCCAAATCTCTACAAATTTGGAGGGCTTAAAGGAGAGAGTGCAAGGAATGTACCCATCAAATTTGGTGCCTCTAGGACCCACAGAACCCATTTTTAAGATAAGCAATTCAATTCATTTCTGTTTCATTTCATACAATTTTTTCAAAAAATTCATTTTGAAATGAAACAAAACAAATCAAGGAGGTCAACACAACGAAACGAAATGAAACACAATTTTTCTATTTCATGCACACCCCTAGTTGAAACTCTCTGTATCCATGTTGAACTTGTTCTCTGTTGGCTGAGTGTCATGTCCTTATACCAAACAACTGGTCATAAATGAATTTTAGATGGGTCTTTAATGTTAAGCAACAAGGAAACACAACCACTTAAACGTATTTGACATTTAAAAGCAAACCAAGGACCTTCTGTCATATTCTATTTGTGCATTCAATACATTTAGGAAAGTTAGATCCAAACCAACCTTGAGGAAGCTAGGGTATTTGTACACGACCCCTAAACTCCTCCGCAAATGGCTCCCAGCTCCGGAGCTTAAAATTGTTTCCCCACCAGCTCCGGAGTTTACAGGAAATTAAGTGCGGCCACGCCCACCTAAGCGCGTCCCAGTGCACTTTTCAGGTACCTGCTCTTGGAGGGTGAAAAATCCCAGATCCGGATGTAAAGGAGTGAGTGCCCGGCTCTCCTCGCTTCTGTTTGTTGTTGTTTTTGCCTCCCGCCCCTTTAAGAGAAGGAATCAGGACAACGGGAGGCTTGGACCGGCAAACGGAGGTGAGCCTACATTCTTTTGTCCCCTTTTTTCTCCCTCCCCTCACGCAGACAGAATCAAGAAAGTGCGGAGGGGTGGGGACGCAGGAAGAGCAATGAACCCCCAAGATCTCTGGTCCGAATTTAAGTGGCCAGCGGATCTTAGGGGTCGTGTGAAAAGGCCCCTAGTGAATTTTGATGAAGTCTTCAAAAACAGCTTTCCACCCCATTCGCAGTGGCCAAATTCACTGAGCATGGCTATTCTAAGTGAGGAAAGTACCACATTATATCTACCTGTATTCCACATTATACCTTTCTCACAAAAACAGGTGGCATTCCTAAATCACAGCTGAACACACAAGGATTGAAAGCCATACTTTTTCAATCAAGTACTCGAGCCACCAGGCCTGAATGGAAGACATGAATAAATATGTGAAGTCTGGTTTATTATTATCATCAACTCCAAACAAAAAGGAGACACAGTGAGGAATTGAACTCCCAACCTCTGGATCCTTAGCCATATTTCTATATATACCTAAGCAGGATCCTTCTTTACTCTCTTATTCCTACTCATGGACATATTCTGGGACCAGGATAGGTATCCATGAACATTCTTGTCATGGACACCTTAAAAGATAAACTCAGATTATATTTAAAAAAACACCCACACACAACACCCACAATACTGGCTGATTTTTGAGTTGTCAAACAACGCATGAGATGACCAGATATTTAACTAATAAGAGCTAGCACTTGTGGTTAAACCAAAAGGTCACCGTTAATATTTTCTATTTCATCAACAGCAGAATTACTGATTAGAATTGGCCTTTACTAATGTAGATGCTAAGCTCTTCTTGATTAAACTACCAATTAAGACTATTCAAAATTGCAGTCCCCCCAAATATTGCCGTGTGTTGGTGAAACTCATGGTGTGATATATGAATTGGCACAAGCACAAGAAAAAGGCCATCATTGGGACAATAGCCCAGATTCAGCTTCAGAGATTTCCATTCAATAGTCACTAGCTCTACTGGCTAGTCATTAGCTCCTCTGGGCTGATTATAACAGATTTACAAAATATCACTGCATTACTGTTCATGTTTCTGTTTCAAGGAAGGGGTGTGGGAGTGTGGCAGAAATTAGGTTATTTTGGAGTGGAAGCAGACCCACAATGAAATTGCTAGGGGACATACACTCAAATTGAGGGCTGGGAAAGTGAGAACAGACAAAAGATTTTTTTTTTTACTCAGCGTGTTGTTAGTCTGCGGAACTTCCTGCCACAGGATGCCTTCCAAAAGGGGATTGGACAGATTCCTGGAGAAGTCCATTACAGGTTACAGACCATGATGGAGTTGTGTAATCTCCAGACTTAAAATTGGGGTACTTCAAGGACCAGATGCAGGGGAGTGGTATGAAGAGACAGATATCTAGTCTTCTGTGCTCCAAGAGGCATTTGGTGGGGCCACTGTGAAATACAGGAAGCTGGACTAGATGATCCTTTGGCCTGATCCAGCATGGCTCTTCTTATGTTCTTATGTTCTTATAATCCATTTGTCACTGTCCTGGATACACATGTCTACAAGGTAAGGAGGCCTGAGTGAGTCAATTAAGTTGAAAGAAATGCTTTTCAAGAGGCTAGGCTCTACTATGGATCTAGATTTCTAATAGGCAGAATATTTGAAGTGCTTTGATTATATGGGGATACAGGTCACATTTTGGATGCTTCATGGGTGATCCAATGGTCTTGTGATATACAGGAATTTGTGCTCCTGTCAGCCATCGACAGGTTGGACATTTTTTGTGCAGCTGTAGCATTACTATCTTTTGAAGCTGGCGTGGACAGATCCTCAACATAAGGTAAAGGTAAAGGTTTCCCTCTGCACATGCATGGTAGTCGTATCTCACTCTAGGGGCAGTGCTCATCTCCGTTTCCAAGCCAAAGAGCAAGTGTTGTGCAAGTCCGTGGCCATGTGTATTACTGCACACACAACAATGTTTACCTTCCCACTTTTTACAGTGGTACCTATTAATCTACTTGCATTTATATGCTTTTGAACTGCTAGGTTGGCAGGAGCTGGGGTTAACACCGGGAGCTCACTCCACTATGTGGCACCCGGGATTCGAACCACTAAGGTGTGAACTTTTCATCTGATGTTTCAGCACTCTACTCCACTGAGCCACCACACCCCACTATCCTTGACATATGGATGGGTTAATTTAACCCATCTTTGCAAACTGACCATTATTGGTGTGGTGAGATCAGACACACACAGTTCCACCCTAAGGCACGCCCATTTCTTCACAACTGCACATGATTAGTGAATGTTCCAAAAGTGATTGGGGCACAGCATCTTGAAAACTATAGAGGATCTATAGTAAAAAAGTTCCTGGTAAAGGATCTTTCAAAAAAAAAAAAAACCAACAAACTGGCAATCTTAGTACTGTGTGAAAGAAGGCAATAGTAAATAACTTATGAATATTTAAACATTTTACCTTGGTTTGCGTACACCTCAGTTTACGAAATTTTCAGTTTACAAAAGTTTTGGAAAATCCATAGGAAATACAATGCCCTGGTTTACGAAAAATTTGTACGGGAAACCCCAGTTTACAGGTTTTTTCATACGGCATTGCAAAAAAATTACTGTACCGAGGGTGCGTTGTGAAAAAACTACTGTACCCAGGATGCATTGCACCCCCGTGCACGCTGAAGTCTGTGAGTAGCACATGATGTCGAGTGTGGAGGTGTGGTGTTGGAGCGTTTTTTGCATCGAGTTTTGGAGCCATTCTGGAATATTTTTGCAGCAGTTTTTGGATTTTTTCAAAATTTCTGGTGCATTTCTCAAGCGGAAGAAAGATAGAGAGCTGAGCTTTGTTGTTTGCATACCTTTTACAATAAAAGAACAACAGAACAAAACAAAACAAAACCTCAGGGTACACAGTACACACACCCTTCAGTGAATCCCTTCTTTTCTAGACCATTGTCTCAACTCTAGGCCAGTGGTCTCCAACCTTGGAGAACCCAGGTGTTCTTGGATTGCAACCCCCAAAAATTGCAATTGGCACAGCTGGTGGTAAAACCTTCTGGGAATTGCTGACCACCCAGGTTACCCAAGGCAGGGAACCACGTCTCTAGGCCACTAAGAATGCCTAATAGACTGCTATGCACTGGAGGCGGGTAACATCAGTTTCATGGGCACAAAGAATCTGTTGCACGTATTAGCCAGAATTTAACAGGAGATACCACGGGTGACGAACTCTGTCTCCAGAAAAGACTTATTACTAGGCATCAGATTTTCGTATTCCTTGGATTATAAATTCCATAATTGTCATTCTGGGAGTTCCACTTGACAGCCCCACACCTACAGATATATATTCTGCAGGCTACACATCCCCCCCCCCACAAAAAATGTCTGGGTACTCGTTTTACTGACCTTGGAAGGCTGAGTGAAACTTGATCTGGCTTCCAGGGATTGTATTCTGAGTTATGAGCGGAGTTTTGAGTGCAGTTTAACCACTGCACCATGAGACTCCTCATGAAGCCTTCACAGCTACGCCTGTTCTCAAGGTGAGCCATATTTAGGTATATGCAAGCGTAGGGATGTCAGGTGGAATCCACAGAAGGGAGAGTTAAGGAATTTGCAGTCCAAGCAATCTGGAAATCCAATCTCGATTCAGCACCTTGGCTAACTCCTTTAAAGTTCAAGGTAAAATGTGGAGTGGATTTGGAGTCACCCATCTCCACTGCTACTAGTGACGATTTAGGCCTGGCCTATGTCTATTTTTACACCTTGAGTGTCTTTCCTTCCTTTCTTCTGATCATAACGGGAGCAAAGGCTGAGAGGTTTTAGTGCTGGAGCCACTCCTGCTTATCCTTTGCTAGGTGTAATTGAGACCGTTACAATGCTTAGATGATATTCAAGATTTTTTCCCCAGCTGTGGGTAAGAGAGGTCTGATTGAAAATCAGGCCCAAGCTTCCATCCAGAGCATTCCGAGTTACTCAGCTGTCTTGGAGTTAAGTGGAGTGGGCACTTGATTATCATGAAGTCTGGAATTGGATTGAAGAATCCTACTTAAAGGTATAACAGAGCGATAAAAGTGCCAGACCTTGGAAGTACCTGGCCCTTGATTGTAGCAGCTTGAAGTGATTTTTTAACAAGTACTTGAAGTGACAGAATCAAATGTTCGGTGTGATGAATGGGCTGTTCCAACACAGCAAAATCATTTTGCTCTTTTTTTTTTTTCAAGGAAAAGATCACAAGTAAGGAGTTCACGCTCTTGTAGGAAGTCAAAGGTGGGAGGACATCATAAACCTGTAGGCAGGAGCTCACCCTTTGCCTGGCAAAATGTTCACCTCTGAGCACACACACATTGTTTGTACCTGTATGTTTCAACGCCTGAGCACGCGAGGCGCTTTAAAATGGAGTGGTTTGTATTTTTGCTGTTTTAAGATCAACTCTAGTCATGTTTTTATTCCAACATTTTAAAAAATATAATGTTTATTTCATCCTTTTTTCATATTTGTATTATTGTGTATTTTAGCTTTCAAATGTGCTCTCTCTCTCTCTCTCTCTCTCTTTTAATAATGAAAGATTCCTTGGGTCATGTTTTAGGAGAAAGGCTGGGTAAAAATATTTTAAATAAATAGATAAGAAGTATGACGAATGCTCCCCAACCCGACACTGTATGCACCGCTTGTAAAGTATATTACATTGTTGCCTTTCATGCAGCACTGTCACTGGCCTAAGGGTGAAGGACTAAGAGGCCCAGCCCAGCTGGTCCATCTCTTTCCACCAGAATGCAACACCTGGATCAGCTTTGTTGACCTCTTCATATAATCCCTAATTGAGTAGACTCTATGAGGAATTCACAGAAACAGATGCCGGATGGGTATTGGGAGTGAAGAAGCCAAAAAGAACTGGGGATTAGGGTCTGAGTGACACCCCCATATCCACTGATTCACTCATCCGCTCACATTAAAAAATTAAACCCCCCTAAAAATATATTTTTAATTATTTAAAGTTACTGGAACTGCTCACTAAATGGAGCTAGAGAGCATGCTACCTATAACATTTGCTATTAAATACCATTCCACATTTTTTTGGCATCTGCAGAGGGGCTTGGAAATGGTCCCCTCCAAATATGTACTGTACTCCCAAATTCTACAGGAAGTTCCCAGGAAGTGGAGGGGGAAAATAACTCTACCTCTTGCCACCTCCTGATTGCAAGGAAACTATTTCGACTTTAGATCAGTGCTTAGCTTCGGTGATGAACTAGATGAGGAGGAACAAGCTGAAACTAAACCCAGACAAGACAGAGAAGCTTCTAGTCAGTCAAAAAGGAGATCACGGGATAGGAATGCAACCTGTTCTAGATGAGATCATTGGGGGTGCTCCTGGACTCATCCTTGAGCTTAGATGCCCAGGTCACAGCTGTGGCCAGGAATACATTTGCACAATTAAAGCTAGTACACCAGTTATGCCCATTTCTTGAGAAATCTGCTCTGGCCACCCGTGACACATGCCCTAGTGATGTCCTGGCTGGACTACTGTAATGCATTCTATGTGGGGCTGCTGATAGAAAGTCTCAGGAAACTTCAAGAGGTCTAAATGCAGTGGCCAGATTGCTGTCTGAGGCAAGTTACAGAAATCACATTATACCCCTATTAAAGCAGCTCCACTGGCTGTCAATCAGCTATCAGACACAATTCAAGGTGCTCACCTTAACCTACAAAGCACTAAATGGCCTAGGACAGGCCTGCCCAAAGTCCGGCTCGGGGGCCAAATCTGGCCCGTCAGGGCATTCTGAGTGGCCTGCGGCTGACTGGCCCACCCGTCCCTCCCCCCCTTTGCTTATGGGTCAGTGGGTGGGGTTTGCAGTGGGATGGCAGGGTCGGGGAGCAACCGGCCCCTGACACATTCTCAACCACTAAATCTGGCCCTCCTTACAAAAAGTTTGGGCACCCCTGGCCTAGGACCAAACTACCTCAAAGATTGAATCTCACAGTATCCAGTGCTAAGGTCATGAGGAGGGACCTTTCTTTCCATCCTCACAGGTGTGTCTCACAGGAACACACGAAAGGGCCTTTTCTGTTGCCTCCCTCAGGAGGCCAGGACTGCCCCATCTCTGCTGTCTTTCCGGAAGCAAGCAAAGACCTTCCTCTTTAGGCAAGCTTTCCCTGAATGAGGGACAACCTACAATGCGACTTTTAGATGGATTACCATTAGAGATGGGAACAAAATGAAAAAAAATCATTCTGTTATTCGTTATTTGTTTCATTACATAACAAAATGAATAATGAAAATTGGGATGAAATTGGAACGAACTGAACAGAATCATGAAAATTAGGTTAGTTAAGTTTCATTTTCGTTAATGGCGACGTGCAATGAAATAAGCTGTTTTTAAATGTTAAAAAATGTCCTGAATATCCATAAAAACCCAGCGATAATTATTTATTCTGCCTGATAATACCTACCGGGGGGTTGGGGTCCTTAAAACGTGCAAGTATGCCTTTTCTCAGATCACTGTATTTTTTCCTTTAAGGGGAGTTAGGGGACATCAACCCAAAATGGCTCCAAGATGCCTAATATTGATTTCTTGGATATAAAAATGTCCTAGTCATCCGTAAAAATGCATTGATAATTATTTGAAATTATTACCTACCAGGGGGTTGCGGTCCTTAAAACGTTTGTTTTTGTCTTTCTCCCATCGCAATGTATTTTTTCTTTCCCCTTTTAATCCACAAAATGGATTCCAGCCACAAGATGGATGCAAGCCATGTGATGGGATCATGTAAATTCTTGGACAATTTCAACCAATAGCATGCCCAGGTTGCAGACTGGGTAGGTGTGGCAGTCACAGAAGGCATAAAAAGCTTTGGCAGCCTTTGTCCTCCTGGTAAAGCTGGTAAAAACAAAAAACAAAAAACAAAAAAAACCCTTTTCCCCAAAAAAATCACGTAAAACAAAAATGAACCAAAACGGACCCACAATGAAAAACAAAAAACCGAAATATCATTTTTTCTATTTGTGCCCATCTCTAATTACCATCCATGATTGCATTGACTGATTTCATAAAAACACCAGTGTTTTCCATGTTAGTTTCCATCCCTCATAATGGATTTTCTTGTTCTTTTCATGTGCTTTAATGTTATCTGTGAATGTTCTAAGATGCCTCTTCTAATTCCCTGTTCTTAACTTGAATATGTTTTAAATATTCTGGGCTGTATATTTTCCCTCATTATTGTAAGTCACCTTGGGTCCTTTTCCAAGGAGAAAGGTGGGGTAAAAATATTGAAAATAAAATAAAATAAATAATACAAATGAAGTTACACCAGAATTGCTACTTTTGACATCATTATCATGATTGTTGTCAGTTTGTATCACTGTGCATTACAATCAAGTAATTACAATTACTCAAGCCAGCAGATTTGTATCATGTTGCTACTAAAGACTAGTGAAAGAATAGAAAAGAATCGACGTCTTCATACTGTCTAAGTTTTGCACTAATTTAATCTTATTCACCTTATTGGAATGCATCAGTGTAAGTGAGCAGTCATTAAGAAGGTATATCTTTTAAAAAAAAATATTGGAAAAAACAGACAGGAAAAAGCACATTTCTCAAATTTCATAATATTTGCATAATGACATTGGATGTGAGTGCTAATGAAGAGGCAGTAATAAAGCTGGTTGAATTAACATGATTGAGTGACTTAACATAGTACTTCTGATTCTAAAGTCAGGCATGGCTTAAAAATTCCACCAGACCTTTCTCTGTGATCTCCTGCAATTTTGCATTTCAAGTTGAACTTTTACTAATTAGAACACTTTCCTCACACCATCTGAAGAGCATGAAACCTCATTGACTGAAGTGTTTACATCAGGATGAATTTCTATTCTAAAATATTTGCACCTGACAAGATTGATAATGAGGGGTTGGGGATGATCATAAGTAAAAGAGAGCACACAAAACATTACCATTTTATATTATTTAGATTTTCTTTCAGAGAAGACAAAACATATTCTATTTAATACTTGCCTAGCGCTTGGTAGCATTTGAATCACAATTTATTCATTATTTTTTCACTAATCTCTAGGCAGTGGTTCCTAACTGTGAGTCTCCAGATGTTCTTGGACTACAACTCCCAGAAGCCTTCACCACCAGATGTGATGGCTGGGATTTCTGGGAGCTGTAGTCCAAGAACATCTCAGTTATCCAGGTTTGGGGACCACTAGCTCTGAGTATTGGTTCCCAAATGATGGGTAAGGTTGGAGAAATTTTGAGAGTATGTAGATTTTCACAGAGATTGCTTTTTTAAAATCAGCTTAATCAAATCACCACTGCCACCATATTCTTAGAACTGCAGAACTGGTAAAGACTCTATGGGTCACTGAGTCCATATCAGTAACAGATTTCGTTTCTAGAATTAACAATTCTGGTGAAAAATTGCATGTACTTACTTTTAAGGAATGTAGGAGCATTATTGGATTTAAGGAACCATGGAAAGGAATAGCGCTATGCCACTAAAAAGAGGATTCTATTAAACTTTAGGAGTGATGCTGGATAAGACCAGTGCTTAGCATTCTGATCACACCGTGCATCAGGCTGTTGTGAGCGACCCATAAAACATGGATACAATTGCTGATTTTGTTCTACTTCTAGATTTTATGGGCATTGTGGAGTCGGCAGAAGCATAGTGCAGGTCCCATGATGCTTTGGAGCCCTTTCACAGCAGCACAGATAAAGTAGGGATTTTAAAAGCTAGTATTAAGAATGAGAGATGGGATAGAGTTTGGGGGCTGTACTTAGAGACTTAAGACACTTGAATCAAAATCTTATCCCTCTGGAGTTTAGGTGGGGGCCCCTCTCTCATAGAATAATTGAGTGATGAAATTGGAAGGGGCCTATAAGGCCATCAAGTCCATGTCCCTGCTCAAGGCAGGAATCGAAAGTATGGACGGGCATTTCGTTTCGGAACTAGTAGGGTACGAAATGAACCACACAATCCCATGTGATCCTTGGAACCAGCTAATAAACACAAATCCAATTGCCTTACCTTTCTCTGTCTCACACAGGGTTAAAATCCAACAACGAAACACACTGCAACATCATCTTTCCTGCTTCCTGCTGATGGCCAATCAGAGAGGGAGGCGGGATGATGCCTGTCCCTCCACAGCTCCTGATAGGCCAACATCACAGATCTAGCACAGATGACGTTGTGGCATGCTTTCGTGTTGGATTTTAACAGAGAAAGGTAAAGCAATTGGATCTGCATGTATCAGCTGTTTCAAGGAACACCTGAGCTTGCGTGGTTCATTTCATAACCTACTAGTTCTGCAACGAAATGCCCATTCCTAATCCAAAGCAAAGGAGATCTGCCAGGTGGTTGATTACATTTCACTTGAAGGCCTTCAGTGTTGTTGCAGTCGGCACCTCCCAAGGTACTTGTCTCCATTGTCATACTGCTTTAACAGCAAGATTTTCCTGATAGTTAACCAAAATCTGGCTTCCTTTAACTTCAGATTATTGTTGTATGTCCATTGTTGTTGCGAAAACTGTGCTATCCTACCTCCCCTCAGTCTCCTTTTTTCATGGCTAAACATTAACATAGGCATGTCCAAACTTTTGCCCTCCTAATGTTTTGGACCACAACTCCCAGAATTCTAAGTGTAGATTGTCAATGACAAAGGACTGTGGGAATTGTGGTCCAAAACATCTGGAGGGGTGAAGTTTGGGCATGCCTGCATTAACAGTTCTTTCAGATATTTGACACAGGACTTGGTTTTCAGCTGCCTCTCCCCCTTAATGCCTGTTTGGTTTTTTAAAAGGTAAAGGTTCCCCCCACACATGTGTGTTAGTTGTATCTGACTCTAGACTCTAGGGGCGGTGCTCATCTCTGTATTTAAGCTGAGGAGCCAGTGTTGTGCAAGTCCATGGCCATATGGCTAGCATGGTTGCAAGGAAACACTGTTTTACCTTCCCGCTTTTTATGGCAGTACCTATTTATCTACTTGCATTTTACATGCTTTCAGACTGCTAGGTTGGCAGGAGCTGGGGTTATCAGCGGGAGCTCACTCCACTGCGTGGCACTTGGGATTCGAACTGCCGAGCTGCTGACTTTGCAGCTGACAGTTTTCGGAGCCTTAGTCTGCTGAGCCACCACACCCAGTTTAGGCAGGTATTTAATACCGAAGTTGGGCAAGACCGAACCTGTCAGTATTGAAACAAAAAGCTGGTTCCCAATTCTAGGGTGGAAGACAAAGAAAATAATTAAACCTTTTCAGCCAGGGATTAATCAGGAAATCAGGACATATCCAGTTTTGCTTTTGGATACTAACTGGCCCAGAAAAAGATGAACCAACGAAGGGCAGCAGAAGTTTGAGCAGAGCAGAAATAGTACAAATATTGGAGAAATTATTTGTTTCCCCCTACACCCCCAGCACCTTTTGTTTATTCTTCCTTTTTTATTTTTAGAAAGATTTTATCCTGAATTGTCTTGTGCAAGGTGACAATGGGCTGGCTTTCTCACTCCTCCTTGCTTTTGTGAAAATGGGTCTCCAAATTATTAAAAGTCCTATTGCTTTACTTTTGAGATTCCTTTTCTACAACCTACATCGAACCCTTCATTCTTCCACTTATTGGAACCTTTTGGCATCAGAGGAGCTTCTACACTTTAATCCTGGGAGATATATTTCTCGATTCTCTTGGTATTTGTACTTGCAGGATTGCTTCAAGACAAGCCTGCCTAGAACTGACCTAAAGACCGTTAAAATATTTGTGTTAATTAGCTCTGAAGCAATTCATTATGGGATTGCTTGATCAGTGTAATTTCCCATGATCTCCAATTCCTGTACTTCTGATTTAGACTTGTAGCCAACTTCAAAAGCCATTATTTTGCACATTGATTTAATCTACAAGTTCATTTGTAACCCTTTATTCTCAATTTTGTCTTTCAAGATGTTAGGACTAGAGGGAATGTTGTAGCTAATTTGCATTTTAGTGGTAGTTTCCATTTGGTTAAATATCTTTCCATTTTTCTGGAAGCTGAGTTACGGCAACTGGACTTCTTTTTCTTGAACCTTTTTATAGGTTTCAGCACCTCAAGCCATTGTTCACCTTAGGTTATAGATACCGTTGTCTACCTAACAAGCCTATTCAGTCCATTGTTCATCTTATGAACCTATTTCAGAGCAGGGTGACAAGAGGTCAAAGCTGACTATAAGATGGAGGACTCACAACTAGCTTTATTCAGACTGATGAAGCTGTTTTGATAAGCAGTGAAACATTTCTATCTCTCAAGAAAAAGAAGTCCAGTTGCCATGACTCAACTTCCAGGTTCACTGAGAATCTTCAAAGACATATCTTTCCATTTTATAGAAGCATACTTTGGCCACCTCATGAGGAGAGAGGACTCCTTGGAAAAGTCCCTGATGTTGGGAAAGATTGAAGGCAAAAGGAAAAGAGGACGGCAGAGAATGAGATGGCTGGACAGTGTCATTGATGCAACCAATATGGATTTGACAAAACTCCGGGAGGCAGTGGAAGATAGGAAGGCCTGGCGAGCTCTGGTCCATGGGGTCACGAAGAGTCGGACACGACTGAACGACTGAACAACAACAAGAATAATTGAATTAGAAGGAGCCTATAATGGTGATCCTGTCATCTATGTCCTATTATGGGATGTTGTGTTGGAAGGCCTTGACTCTTTTAAGGGTAGGATAGTCTTAGTCTCAGAGAGAATCACAGAGGTTAAAACCCGCTACTAGCAAAGTCACAGCGTCCTTCACTGGGCATTACAGGAGCAGCCAACGAAGGGCTGCTAGAAGTCAGAAAATTACTTTTTGAAAAGGAGCCCATTCTATTATTACTGATTATTTTGGTAACTAACAGATCCTTATCAAATGTAGCTCATTCTGTTGCCTACTGCTAAAGTTCTACTAGTGCAGCCATTAGAAAATACAAGAAAATGCTCCCTAGTACCCTCACGTGGCCAATTATGTTTATTGCATCTTGAAAAGATGGACAATTTGTGTTAAGGATGTTAGAAAAGCAACACTCATTTTGAAGTGTCATCCTTGCCCAGTTTCCATGACCTAAAACTCTGCCACACATTATCCCGTTGGAGTTATGATAGGATCTCTAGTTGAACACGTGAAGAAAGCGCCAGGTGGGATCCAATTCTGTAGAGAGGCAGGTCTTATGTGTTTTATTTATTTGTTTAAACTTGTACTGTGCCCATTTACTTGCAAGTATTAGTTTAATGAACAAATTGTACTGTTAGAACAAAATGCCTTTCAATAGAAATCCCTCTGCCTTTCCTGAATAAGGAAAACAAGATAAGCATAAGGAACTAGAGATTAGAGTGGGAAGATGGATAGAAGAACTATAGCTGATTCTCTAAATGATGCTTCAGTCTTCAGAGACAATCTACCTCTGAATGCAACATACATTGAACAACCCAGGGATGATGCAGAAGGGCCTGGTTTATTCATGTTCTTAATGCATGGTAAACTGCTGTTGGTCAATAGAGATGGGCACAAATAAAAAAAATATGTTTCAGTTTTTTGTTTTTCGTTGTGGGTCCATTTCTGTTCATTTTCGTTTTTCATGAATTTTTTGAAAAAAATTCGTTTCGTTATTTGTTTTTCATTTTTACCTGCATTTTGCGCAACTTAAATCATTTCTGCACGTGAACATCCCGTAACGCCCCAGACGAGAGGGAAAACGCTAAAAAAAATGATGCTGGCAGAGACACAGTATAGACTAGGTACGCAGGGAGGCTGCAAAGGCAGCGGTGGGCGTTGCCCAGGGCATAAGGCAGCTGCAGAGTGACTGCACTGTGGGGCAGGGGAGGGTACTCACCGAGAGGTACGCACGCACACAGAGAGGCTGCAAGAGAAATCTCTTCTTTCTCTCCCCTAAGAGCCAGGCTGCAGCCAGCAGGAACACAGAGACACACACCTGCCTGGCTGGCCTAAAGTAACGAGTTGCAGAGACAGCAATCCCACCCTAACTCCCACCGCAGACTGCAAGGAGGACGGGGGCTGCCAAAGCTTTTTATGCCCTCTGTGGCTGTCACACCTACCCAGTCTGCAACCTGGGCATGCTATTGGTTGAAATTGTCCAAGAATTTACATGATCCCATCACATGGCTTGCATCCATCTTGTAGCTGGAATCCATTTTGTGTCATCCTTAAAGGGAAAAGAAAAAATACATTGCGATGGGAGAAAGACAAAAACAAATGTTTTAAGGACCCCAACCCCCTGGTAGGTAATAATTTCAAATAATTATCACTGCATTTTTATGGATGTCCAGGGCATTTTAATACCCAAGAAATCAATATTAGGCATCTGGCAGCCATTTTGGGTCGATGTCCCATAACTCCCCTTAAAGGGAAAAAAATACAGCGATCTGAGAAAAGACATAAATGCACGTTTTAAGAACCCCAACCCCCCTGGTAGGTATTATCAGGCAGAATAAATAATTACTGCTGGATTTTTACGGATATTCAGAACATTTTTTAACATTTAAAACAGCTCATTTCATTGCATGTCACCATTAATGAAAACGAAACGTAACGAACCACATTTTTGTGGTTCTGTTCGATTTGTTCCAATTTCATCACAATTTTTATTATTCGTTTTGTTACGTAACAAAATGAATAACGAATAATGGAACTTTTTTTTTTCATTTCATGGCCATCTCTACTGGTCGTCCCCAGACTCCGGGGCAGTGGTGGCAGACCTTTAGAACTCCAGATATTTTGGACCACAGTTCCCACAGTCCTTTGTCATTGGCAATCTAGGTTCAGAATTCTGGGAGTTGTGCTCCAAAACATCTGGGGTGCTGAAGGTTCACCACCATTGCTCTAGGGAGTCACACGGCAGTCCTGTTCATTTGCAGATTACACAAAACCTGAAGACAACTTCTGAAATTCAACCCTACCCATTGATATATTCGCAACTAGAGATGGGCATGAACTGAAAAATGGGTGTTTTGTGATCATTCGTGATTTGTGGTTTCCCACAAAGCATGAACTATCAGTTCACGGTTTGTTTTGCAGGCTTGCGCTGGAGGGGAATACCTGCTGCCGGTGTGCATATGCTGACTGCTCAGCTGACAGGTGGGCACGTGGACACAGGCAGCAGACTCAGGTTCTGTTAAAGGCCTGTTGCCTTTAAAAATGGTGGTGGTGATAGTGGTGGGATGATGGTGGTGGTGATGGCAGTGTTGGGTAAAGGGATGAGAGGGAGGAGCAGGTGTCCTGTTTTGCTAAAGCAAAATGAAGTGCCAAGGAAGGGAAAGTGCAGTGTTTCATTTCATGTTTGACAAAACAGGATCTCCAAAACTCAGTAGCTAAGGCACCTGGTTCCAGTGTGACAGACTGGGCATTTGATTCCCAACTGACCCTCCTTGACAAGAACATAAGAACATAAGAAGAGCCATGCTAGATCAGGCCAAAGGCCCATCTAGTCCAGCTTCCTGTATCGCACAGTGGCTCCACCAAATGCCACTGGGACCGCATGAGACTAGATCTCTGTCTCTTGATACCACTCCCCTACATCTGGCCATTGAAGTAGCCCAGTTTTAACCATGGAGATTACACGCCTCCATCACGGTTTGTAACCTGTGATGGACTTTTTCCTCCAGGAATCTGTCCAATCCCCTTTTGAAGGCATCCAGGCCAGATGCCATCACCACATCCTGTGGCAGGGAGTTCCACAGACTAACAACACGCTGGGTGGGAAAAAAATTCTTTTGTCTGTTCTTACTCTCGCAGCCCAAGGACTGGACTTGATCATCCAAAGGGTTCCTTCCACCTCTGCCATTCTAAGATCATATATTTAACCATGCTGCTTCATGTCCTTAGCCTTTCCCATCCAAACATGGCTGGTTTGGTCCAGAGGGCAGTGGCTACTTATCCAGGTGTGGCTTGGGGTTAAAAAGAGGTTAATTTCCTTCTTCCCTATATGAGCAGTGGGTTGGTCCATGTTGCTCAGCCTTCCACTTTCAGCTCCCCTCTCTATTGATCTTTCTGATCATGTACAATGTCCTGTCAGACAAGACAGATAATGACTCGGGCCCCGGCAAATGGGACTATATGACATCACACTTTTGAGAGCAGACAACTTAGTAATCTTATCTGCCTTGACAGGTATAAAGGGCATTTCAAAAACTGATTCTATCTGCTGTGATTTTAAGAGAGCTGACGTGCAACAAGGAAAATCTTTACGAATCCTTCTTTCCCCAGAGAATAAACTCTTCAAGGGGACAGTGCAATATCATTTCTTTCTGAGTGCTAAGGAGATTATACAATGCAAAATGTTATTAAGGATTAAGAAAGAGAAGGAGGGAGATAGATGTCATAATATAAGGGTAGAGGGAGGGTGCTAGAAAATTTACCTTTCATACGTTCCAAGGAATTGATAAAATATGGTCAAAGATTAGCTATATAAACATTGTCTTGGTAGGGTTAGGCACGGATGGGTTTTCACTTGTCCTTTGAATCTTCTTGCTGTCATCCATATTAAAATCTGAGTTATATAATGAATTAATATATAGTTGTTGTGGGATTTTTGAGCTGTTTGGCTGTGTTCTGGAGGTTTTTCTTCTTCCTAATGTTTGGCCAGTCTCTGTGGCTGGCATCTTCAGAGGGCAAGAGCGCAAGGAGCTAGAATATTCTCTGTGCTCTGGTGTAGAGTGTGAGTTTGTTGAGTATTTTGTGGGATGGGGATTTCCCCCCTCCCCCAATTCAGGAAATTAATCGTTTCCTGTGATCTGGGTGTTTCTTGTGATGAAGGTGATAAGGGTTTCATTGTCTTCCAGGTAGATTATCAGCATCTGTGGCTGATAGGTACCCTCCAGTGATCCCTTCTCTTAGACGGTTACTTCACGTCCACGCTTGTCCTGGGAGGAAGTTCATTGTGTGTTGATGTCGGTCGCGGTCATGCGGTCTTCTTGCGGTTCTGTCCCTGTTCCCGTGTACGCACAGGTGTGATTGATGATACTGGCATGACTGTTTCCACACGTCCTTGTTCCGTGATGAGATGTGAAATTCCATGCCTTTGTTCTCTGGTTTTTTTCCCAGTCCGACCTTCCGTTTTTTGATGTTTTGATTCTCTGAAGCTTTGCCTTCAATGCGTTACGGAGCTAAGTTTGAGGCATTTGTCTTTTAATCTCTCTGCACTGCGATGCTGACTCCATAGAGAAGGTACTGGCGAACGGCATTTGGCACTCCTGCCACTAGATGGAGAATGGCACATTGCGGGAGGATACTGACCTCACGGGCTCTCATATTGGAACGAGAAGTGAGATGAGTATATTCCCGAGGCCAGGGAGGGGAATCTCTCATCCTGCTTAGATCGCAGTTCAGGGGGCGGGGGCTGGATGAACTCCCCTCGTCCTGCAATGGACGTGTGGTTAGATTTCTTCATACCGGTCCCCAGCGGGACCGCGAACAGCAATAAGATGGACGTGAAGTATCAGCCTTAATAGAACACCTAACGACACCCATGTTTAGAAGAGGTGTTCCCTCATGTGGTAAAATATGTCTGTCACATAATTTGATTTTCTTCATCTAAGTATCATGTGTTTATCATGCTTTGTTTTATGATTGGTTATTCATAGGCAACCAGAATTTGCTAACCTGTTAGCCCGCTCATAAATCTCTGAGCAACACCTGTTCTGGGAGGGAAAATACATTATTTGGAGGAAATACAATCTCAAAGTCTATTTTTTTTTTCAAAATCTCTGTTATTGAGATTTTGACTTCTCAGGCAATCTGCATGGATGGAAGGAGATGTGATTTACCACTCTCTTCTACTCTATGCCAGTACTTCTGTACTGTATTATGAAATGAGCTGATAATTGCACATAATACCCACCTTAAGGGTTTTAATCAACTGCAAAACATGATAGCTGCACTTTTAAAACTAAAGCAGGTATCATTCTCAGAACCACAGGCGACTGGATTACAGAGATGCATCCATTAATACTGTGACTGTTGCCAGGCTGATGGAGATAAGGGAACATATTTGTTGTCATGCTTTCCTGTTAAACTGTATTTAGAACAAAAACAAGACCCAGAAACACCTCTGCAGAGGATCGGCCTGGTGTGAATATCATTCATCCTGTCAGTCCGAGAAACTCATTGGCAACGACGGCAAGAACGCTCATGTAGCAGTTTCACCTCTGGCTTCACCCTCTGTTATAGTACATCACAAACTCATTTAAATAGTGATATTAATGTTTTTAGAGATCACTACAAATGTTGCCAGGCGTTGTTGCTGTTAATGTCTCTGGGGGACCCTCCAGGAGAGGTTTATCGGCTGGAGGATGAGGTATTTGATGAAGTAATAACAAACTAGCTTCGAATTGTCTTTCATTACCCTTTATCTCTCCAAGGGAGAATATAATCTTATTCAAATTATAATTGCCTTGGTTATCAATGAGGTTTACTATTTATTTACCTGCACCCAGAAATGCAAATGTACATGCATTCTCCTGTTTTAATGTACCTGTAATAAAATTCCTTTTGCTATCGGAACCACGGCTGACAACAAATTACGAACTAGTTACAGAAAGCGCTGTTTGCTCCACATTGAAAAGACAATGCAAACAGAATAATACCAAAGCCCGCCCGCCTCCAGGCCTCAACCATAAGTTACTTTCTTTTTCTTTTCTTTAAAATGCAGATTGTTAAAAGGACGCAAAATCCAATAACTGTTAATAAACGTGGGAGGGGGCAGAGGAACAAAAGAGCAAAAGAGACATCCCTCCTAACTTGAGAAAGAGGGAGAAAAGTTCAGATGCAGTTGTGACATCTTGGCAGAGGGCTGGCCTGGAGAACCTAAAGAGAGAGTTACATTTACAACTGCAGTTTCATTTCAGCAGATGGAAGATTTTGTTGTTGTTGTGTTGTTGCAGTTGTGACCGACTCTTTGTGACCCCATGTCCATGGAGTTTTCTTGGAAGGACTACTGGAGTGGCTTGCCAGTTCCTACTCCAGGCACCTACAGCACCTGGTATTCCTGGGCGGTTGCCCATCCAAGTACTAACCAGGGCCGACCCTACTTAGCTTCCGAAATCAGGTGAGATCAGATGTGCTCAGGGCATCCATGCCACTGCAGATAGAAGGCACTCTTTCCCCGGGCTTTAAAATGTACAATTTGGTCATTTTAGTACACACATACCCCAAGCCTGGCACTTGGGGCACATGCCCCCTCGCCCATGCAGTTGCGTCCCTGAAAACATCTGTTGGCCTAATCTGCTGAATGGCACCAATGTGTGACTCATGTCCTTCTCTGTTCCTGCGCCTATCCTTTAGATAATCTCACTAGATCCAAAAGTGTAGGGGGGGGAATACATCCAGCCCCATATATGCTTCTCACAAAAGATACTGATGAAATAAATATTCAGTTAAAAAAAAAGCTTTGTGATAACTTTGAAAGTGGGGTTTTCAGTCCAAAGGTTTATCTTTTATTTCCAGCATAGGCACATAGGGTATCAATGATTAACCCTTGAAATAATGATTCCATTGTGGTTGCCAACATGTCTCAATCGAGAGAGAATGACTTCGCAGTACTTCCCATGCATTTGCAACACTCCTATGGGATGTGAAATTCCTATAACATGTGAATTGTTGTTTTGATCTAATTGATGCAGACATCCCCTCCCTCTTTTTTTTCATGAATTAAATTTCTAAGAGATTTGTAAAGGCTGCCTTTTGGGTCACAAGGCTGGACTTTATTCACTTAATCAGTCATCTCTACTTGATTAATGGACTTTTTAAACACAGTCATATATTAATAATGTAGGCTTTAACTGGGCACCTCGATCAAAGACCAGATTTTAAGCAGTTGATTGGTTTGTATCCTCTAGGCCTGTGATAAATGTCTAGAGATTTCTTGTAGTCATTTCCCCTGCCCCCGGTCCTTTCCCTCCCTGTTTCATTCTGGTATTCATTTCGGTCCTTGGAACTGTGATATGAATATTTAACTGAAGCAATGGTTGAGTGCTTATTCTCCAAGGCAGAGATCACAAGGAGAATAGCTTTTATTTCAATGGAAAAAAAATCCTTTATTACAATATTTACTACAAGGGGAGAATGGGATGATATGCAAGTAGAGGAGGCTATGGGGTAGAGGATTTTGCCCCTTAACAATTGCATGTTTGCTAGATCTAACCTGAAGAGGAAGTTTCAGGTTTGACATGCCAATGCATCCTATCCAATAATAATTTCTGACAGCCTGCATGAATTGAGGAGGGAGACTCGTGCTGTTTCTGCTCCATCCACTTTTGAATGTGATCGCCCATAGAATCTATTCCGCTTCTCTCTGCTCTGATCTGGAGATCTTTGAAAACTCTGCATGAGCAGTCACGTTAAATGCATTTTTCCTCCCAAAATATGCAGTTCCAACCACAGTCCTCTCACGATACAACATTTCAAAGCACTTTGATAGATTTTCTGAGCTGAGAATTGCCAGAAGAACACTTGGCAAGAGCCGAAGTTGGTGGGAAACTAAGTTATGATTCTGTGCATTAATAGAGGAATTGCAGAACAGGCCAGTTAGGAATGGAACAGACAGTTCGGCAAAGGCCTTAAGCTTTCTTGCTTTAGAGCAGTGGTTCCCAACCTTGAGTCCTCATATGGTCTTGGACTGCAGTTCCCAGGGTTCTGGAAATTGTAGTCCAAGAACACCTGGGTTAGCCACGGTTGGGAAACACTGCATTAGACTAACATAAATGTAGCTTATATTATTATTATTATTATTATTATTATTATTATTATTATTATTATTA
>JAHTLZ010003526.1:7264312-7308799 GCA_023846285.1 Phrynocephalus versicolor | reverse complement strand
TGTAACCCAGCAGTTGCCAGTTTAAAAAATCAAATGCATTTCTCTGCATATTCACAAGAATCTACACATAGGGAAGGAAGTCCTTTGATTGTTGAGCTATTGTAGTTGTCTCCCAGAGACAGGGAAACTGCACATCATAGGATCTGAAGTGGCCCATCAGCCTAAGAAAAAAAGAGACAGTTCAGTCAATCAGATGTTCTCAATAGTGTGAATTCATCCAGTTCAAAAGGATTATTCTAACAACCACCCACCTCATAAAGTGTCTGAAGCCCAAACCAGCAGCCTATAGAATAAATGGTCTATGATCGAGGAATTTCCACCAGAAATCTTCCATATAAATCCTTATAGAACAGACTTAGCACACTGTGTAACAGTACAACAGGCATTGACAAGAAATAAACTGAACTGTTCCTCACTGAGGGGTGGGAGATGGGTATCCACTGACTTGGTGAGACCTCCACTTGAGTATTGTGTCCAGTTCTGGACACCACTTTCCAAGAAATATGTTGACATGTTGGGACAAGTTAAGAGGAAGGCCACAAGGATGATCAGGGGGCTGGAAGTCAAGCCCTGAGAGGAAAGACGAGAGAACTGGGCATGTTTAGCCTAGAGAAAAGAAGACTGAGGGGCAATATGAGAGCACTTTTCAAATATTTGAAGGGCTCTCATACAGAGGAGGGGCAGGATCTGTTCTCAATCACCCCAGAGTGTAGGTCACACAACAATGAGTTCTAGCTAAGAGAACCCAGTTTTCAGCTGAATATCAGGAAGCACATCCTAAGTCAGGCATGTCCAGACTTCGGCCCTCCTGATGTTTTGGACCACAACTCCCAGAATTCTAAGCTTAGATTGCCGATGGCAAAGGTCTGTGGGGGTTGCTGTCCAAAACATCTGGAGGGCCAAAGTTTGGGCATGCCTGTCCTAAGTGTTACAGCAGTATGGCTATGACCTCAGGTGGTGGTGAGTGCTCCAACACTGGAGGCGTTCAAGAGAAATTTGGACAACCCACCTGCCAGACCTCCTTTTATTTGTATTCCTGCATGGAGCGGGGGGTTGGACTTGATGAATTTGTAAGCCCTTTCCAACTTCACTATTTTCTATGAATCTATGACCTGCTCAGTTCACAGCCCACCTCTGAAACCAAACAAGCATGAAAACAGCAACATCTACTCACTACCCAGAGATGCTGGCTGTACGATTCTGGAACTTCTTGAGCAGAAAATGTACTTTTTGGTTCTAATCTTTGCTCCCTTCCAGAGCCCCACAATTCGCCGGGCCTTTTAAAATATATAATGCAGCTGTGTTCATTTTAAAACCCAGCTTGATGAAAATATTTCCAGTTTCAAAAAGAGAGGTTGAATTCTCATGACAGGCCTTTGAAGGAGGCAGGGGGAGTCAATGTTTTCTGCACTAACAGCAGAAATGGGACTAATTAGTGCAATAATGCAGTGGGTCTGATGTGCTAATAAGATCCACTTCGCCGTATTAATATCACAAGATAAGAGTTTTTTTCGTTTTTCCCAGTGTGCTTTTGCATCTTTGGAAAAAAAAAGCTTTAAAACGAATATATATTCCCTACTTTCTGCTTAGTTCTTTTCTAATTTGCTGTGATGATTACAAGTACCATGTGTGACACTACTTTCAGTTAGGTTTGTCTTCTGGGGTCTGGTATTGATTTTTATGGTTACCAAACTTTAGGGCAAATCCTCAATGTAATGCATTAATCCCACCGCTGGAATATCCCTGATGACATGCCCAGCATTTGCTTGAAGGACCCTAGTAAAGGAAAATACCCCCATCTAGTGATGACTAGAGATGGCCATGAAAGCGGGGGAGAGGAAGTTTGTGATGGTTCGTGGTGCATTTGAGGTCATGCCAGGAAAGTGGCTTCTGGACATGCACTTGCCCTCCAGCTGATAGGCAAAAATCAGGCACAGAGGCAGATGACCCACTGTTTCTGATGGCGGCAGTGGTGATCGTGGTGGTGGTGGAGGTAGTAGGACCAGGAACATGGAGGTGACAGAGGCAATGGGAACAGGGCAGATGGGCATCTGTTTTGCTTCAGCGAAGGGTCCCAAACAAATCACAAACCATCCAGATACATCAGCTTTTCTGGTTTGTGGTTCATTTGTACCCATCTCTAGTGACAACTACTTGGGAAGCTTTAGACCAGGAATGGGAGGTATATGTCTGCCACAAGATCACACAGCTGTTTTTGTATCTTCTAGCCATGCCCATGAGCTATATGATTGGATTAACAACTTACATCCATAAATATTTATGAATCAACTTAGCATGTCGCCACAGTACCTAATCTTGGGTCCCAGGTGTTTTTGTACTACAACTCCCAGAAATCCTGGCTAGCTCAGCAAGTGATGAAGACTTCTGAGAGTTGCAGTCCAGGAACATCTGGCCTAGTATGGCCCCAAGCCAGATGGTATGATATAAAAGAATGTTAAAAATAGATTTATGATAAATGATAATAAAAGAAGGAAGTTGTAGAGAAGGGCAAGCAAGAACAAGGAGGAGAAGCAGATTGGTGCTATTGTATTAGCACCAAATGAGCACAATGCTCAAATCTCAAATGGAATAGCTCAACGACTAGGATGGTAGGACACCTCTGTCCCAATCTTTCAGGGTTGTGTCCCCCCCCTAACACAGTCAAGAGCCTTTTCAATTTCAGAATAGCTCTGTACTTCTTCAGTGTCATGATTCTGCCAAACCTAGACATAGTCAGAAATGTGTTCTGTTCTATTTATTTTGCTGAGGCTTCCCGGAAGAAATTGCGGCACCATTGATTATTCATGTTTATGCTGGTGTCTGTCACCACCAGTGTAGATCAAGATGTTCCCACCTGAGCATAGTTTTCTAGGCACTTTGAAGACTGACGGAAGTGTTAACACAATGTGTTGCTGTAGAAAACCATTTCTAGGTTAAATCGTTCTGCCTGAAATGCATGCTACTTGTCAATAGAACAAGGTGACTGTCATAGCCCAATCCAGTTAGGTGGGGAGTCAGGAAGTGACAGAGACAAAGGGAGAATTACAGCTGTGCATCTGGTTTCCAACACAGTTCCAGATTCAAATATGACATTTATCATATGAAAAAGCCCAGAGGTTGGGAAAGTTACTTGTTTGAGTCACAGATCCTAGAATTTCCCTTCTCACCTATCAATTGCTTTCAGTCAAAAGCTAGGAAACCTCAAATTCTTGGACAGGAAGTTCTAATATTTCCAGCATCATTTTTTTTTGGGGGGGGAGGAATAGCTGGATGATTCAGCCCTAGAAGCAGAGTTCTGCTTTGGGTCATCCCTTTATTGGACAATTAACAAGTTAAAGATGAGGTAAGCATTTGAGTACTCCAGACCTCTTCAACAGAGAACGTTGGTATGAAATTAGGAGCTAAGACACATCATCCAAAAATTCAGCCCGTTGCTCTTGAAACCAATCTTTGGGTAGCATAGTGTTGCGTAACTCTGCAAGTGCAACAGAAATTGTCTCAACACCATTGCAAATTGGAAACTTCCTCCTTCAAATTTGGGTACAGCGAATGAGGTGAAGTTGTACAAAACCCAAAATCAAACTCAAAACTTTTTGATAAGCAGGAATGGGGACTTGAATCGTGGGACTCACTGGCAAGTTGGACTTAAGTGACTAGACTCAGACTTGACTTGATTTTTTTTTAATGACTTGGACTCAAATCATAATTCAGGACCCATCTACTCCTCATTTTTTTCTGGGGATGGGGAGGCTTATTTTTAATAGGGACTCAGGCTTGGGGCTCAGGACTTCATCCCAAAGACTGGACTCAGACTTGGTAATTAGCAGCACTCTGCCACAGCTGGTAATATCATTTCCACCAGACTGGTGGATCTACCAAACAAGACACTGGCCTTTAGGTGGCAGTGTAGAAGCCTTTTCTTGGTAAGTGAGATACAGCCATGAGACATGGATCACAAAAGTATTTGACAAGAGCACTGAAAGTTCAGCCCAAAGCTAGTAAGATGTTTTAGTGCTTTATTTTGAAAAAGGAGAGCACCAAATTGGGATTTTTGCGCACAACGTCTTTTGGCAATGCTTTTAACTGCTGTGTTTCCAGAAGACCCATTTTAACTCAAATCAATTTTCAACTTCCAAGGTATACTCAAATGAAATTCTGAGCGATCCTGATTTTTAATCCACGCCTCAAGCTAATGATTCTACTCAATTGTAAAGGGTTGCTTAATCTATGTTAATATAGTGAAAGTGATTATGGAAGCAATAATCATTACAGAGAAATTGGTAATGACTGAAAATCAATGTCTGGATTGTTAATTATATCATAATTAATTATTTTATAATTATGTTATATTTACCATAAAAAGAAATAATTTAGAAAAACCAGTCAAGTTCTTTCTCTCTCTCTCTCTTTTTCTACACACACACACACACACACACACACACACACACCTTAGATCTTAATTCAAGAAAACATTAACATTTATATATGTGTTCATTTGGGTTGATAGGATGACTGAACTGTTGTTTTTCTTATTGATTGATTGATTGACTTATGTTGTTTCTTAGCAACTTCTTTTTTAAAAAATTATTGTTGCTTCATTGGTGGTGCAAGGATCACACCCAAGGTCTGAGCCTAAGCCTTAGAAGCAGTCCTAGAAAATTACAGATAAGATGATGTGTTACATTTTATTTTAGTTGTTACCTCAGAACACTGCCCATTTCCAGAATCCTCTGAAACTGTCATGGTTCCACGGCATAGGTGAAGTTGCTCTTTGTCAGATATAATCCCAAACTGGAATCTATTCAACCTCAATGACAAGTCTGGAAATCAGGCCCTCTGATGAAGAACTGCGAGAGTTAACTATGGCTGATACTTCATGTCCATCTCATCACTGTTCGCGGTTCCACTGGGGACTGGTATGAAGAAATCTAACTGGGATGAGGGAAGTTTGTCCCGACCACACCCCCTGAACTGTGATCTAAGTGGGATGAGAGATTCCCCTCCCTGGCCTCGGGAATCTCCAAATCTCGCTTCTCCTTCCAATATCAGTGTCCGTGAAAGGTAAGGCTCCTCATGCAATGTGCCATTCTCCATCTAGTGACAGGAGTGTGAAGTGCCATTTGCCAGTACATTCCCTATGGAGTCAGCAATGCAGTGCAGAGAGATTAAAAGACAAATGCCTCAAACTTAGCTCCGTAACACATTGAAGGCAAGGCTTCGGAGAATCGAAACATCGAAAAACGGAAGGTCATGCTGAAAAAAAACACCAGAGAACAAAGGCATGGAATTTCACATCTCATCACGGAACGAGGTAACAGTCATGCCAGTATCATCCATCACGTCCGTGCGTACACAGGAACAGGGACAGAACCGCAAGAAGACCACGTGACCGTGACCAACATCAACAGGCAACGAACTTCCGCCCGGGATGAGAGTGGACGTCAAGTAACCATCTATGTTCAACCTGGAAAATGGGAGGCTGGGAGTCATCTTTAAAGATGGGAACAGCTGTCCTATGGAAGATAAAAAGTGACCTTGATTTGTACTGTTCCAGAGGGTGGCATCCAAAATTATGGATTCTGCTTATGAGAAAGGAATTTTAGTCACGTATTAGGAAGACCTCCATGACGGTTAACAATTTTTTAACATTGAAATGGACTTCCTCTGAGGGTGCTGGAGATGTTTAAAAAGAGTTTGGTTAGCATGTCAGATTTGCTTTAGCTGAGGGCTTCTTGACTTAGAAGACTATGGACTCAAGCAAGCCTTAAGGCTCCTTCTATGTCTACAGTTTTATGATTCTTTCACTCAATGACTATATGGAACAGTTTTTCTGAAGGCAGAATATTTGAGAAAATATTGGCCCAGGAGGAAGCTGGAAATCTCACATCGCAACAAAAAGAGTTACACTCGCAAAAACCTCACTTGCTTTATCTAGGATTTCCAGGTAATTGAAGAGTTTTTTCTTCTGGACAAGATAATCATTTTAACATACCCGAGGGACACATGTAAGGAATTGGGGTTTAAGTGTCAGAATTCAAGTTTCCTGATAAAGTGATGAATGGGAGAATGTAGAAGATGCCTATAGAGAAAGAAATTGAATCATGGGTGTATGCGTCTGATTAAAAGAGTGAATGCTTATGGGCCATTAGCTTATCTGCTTGAATTGGATGGAATGATTGCAGGGAGACTTGGAAATTCTTAAAAAGTGTGTTTCAGCTGGAGCTTGATTGGAAACGTGAAATCCGCACCAGGGTGTCAAAAGGCTCATTGAAGCAGATGTGGAAGGGAAATGTTATGGTTTAAACAGAGTCAAATAAATAGGCAAGAGAATCCACAAATAAGGGATTGGGAATGATGCCTGCTGTGCTAGAAAAACGGTGTCTTCATCCTTCACCCCGGTAGAGGGAATGGTTGATAAGTGACAGGGATGAAACTTTGGCAGGTGGGGGGGGAGGGTTGGGAGGGAGGGAGGGACTTTCATGTCTAGAATTCACCCAGAAACCCACAGGAAGAATTGTGAGAGATGAACCCCACCAAAAAAAAAAACAACCCAACCCAACAGAGAAGTCTTCTGTATCTCCCTTGCTCCCACCCACATGCTCCTCTCGGGAATCTACCTCCGGGCTTTCGGAGAGTCACACAGCTACCTGGGAGTCTCAAGGTTTTTTGTGTGAGGTAGTCTCAATGTCCAGTAGGCTCTATAGAGAGTACTTTCCACAGAACTGCCTTGTTTATGACTTTCAGGCGGTTTTTCAACTCCCAGGGAACACCCAGGGCTGTTTTCTTATTTTTTGAAGGAGAAGCATTTGTGAATCCCTAGTGAATTCATGGAGTAGGCCTTCTGCTGTATATGTAATACAGTGGTACCTCAACTTACGAATTTAATCCATTCTGAATGTTTAATTCGAACTACTCTTAAGTCAGGGTGCCTATCTAAAATTTGAAAAAAATAAGTAAAAAAATCAAAAAAATGGAAAGAAATATTTGTAAGCCGAGCAGACCATATCTACAATTTGTAAGGCGGCAATTAAAATTCCAACAGTTTTCTGCTCTTAAGTTGAATTGCTCTTAAGTCAAGCTGCTTTTAAGTCAGGGTACCACTGTATTTAAAACTATGAGAATAGGGACCTGGCCTGTACTGGATGGGGTTATGTGTCCTCTGAAAGCATAGGTGTATAGTTTTGGAGCTCTCTTGGGTTCGTCTCTGAACCTGGATGTGACCTGGTGTGTCTCTGAACAGTTAAAACTAATAGACAAGTTGTCTGTAGAGGCTGACTGTTATCCAGGCGAGATTACCTGGGAGCTGAGTCATGGCAATGAAAATTCTTTTCTTATGGGATCGAAATGTTTCACTACTACTCCAAGTAGCTTCTTCACTCTGAGGAAAGTTTGAGGGAGGCTTCCAATTTATAGTTCACCTTGCTTTCACCCCATCATGGTCTAAAAAGGCTCATTAGGTGGACAATGGCCTAGAGCAGTGTTGGCGAACCTATGGCACGGGTACCAAAGGTGGCACTCGGAGCCCTTTCTGTGGGCACCCAACATTGCCCCTTCACAGACACCTGTATTCAGGATAAATTGCTGCATTGGCACTTTGTGAATAATTAGTGGGTCTTGAATTGCAGTTTGGGCACTCGGTCTCTAAAAGGTTCGCCATCACTGACATAGAGCGTGCGAAAGTTGCAATTATGCAGCCCTTCCCAACACTCATGCAAGGGGAAAGACCAAGTTCTGCCCATTCCTGGAAGGGTCTGACCTGACTTCAAATGAAGCTTAACCAGTGCCAAATACAGGGAGACTAGTATCTCACAGGATTTGGAAATGATGTCAGCTGTTATCGTCAACAATATTTACATATACTGTATATGCAAAGCTCCCATGGCACAAGTGGCCATGCCAATGCAGTGAGGTCCTGGTCGCTTGCAACTGTGATCGCAACCTGCATTTTATCAGACTGCTGCTGTAGCTTCCAGAGTCAGGAGTTCCGCACATGTAAATATTGAGCTGGATTCTGGCCTTTGCCTTTTAGAGAAATGAGGTAAAATTCTTGAAAGTTTTAGAAAGGCACCTGAGCAACTCAGTCAGCCAAAGTTTGCCACAGAGGACCCAAGAGATAACAGTGTGTATCCCTGGGGCTCCACTGAATAGGCCGCTAACAATGTAATCAAAAACAGATAGCGAATTCCTTCCTTTTGAGATGGAGGGGTTCCTCTGATAACAGCAATGCTGTTCTCAGAAGAGAAGGAGATTGCTTCTGTTCATGAGGCAAAACACTGTCTGAGGGCCTCAGCCAAGGGGAAAGACCAAGGAGAGACAAAATGGAAACGGAAATGGTCTTCACTGTAGGCTGAGGGAAGAAGCCAAGTCATTAACTTTTGCTGTAAACTCGTGCTCCTAATAGATGTTGTCTTATTCTGCCCTACCTGGCTGATAATATCTGGGAAATGTGGGGGTTTTTTTCTGAATCTTAAGAAGCAGCCATCAAATGGATAAATAAAATCTCCACAAGGTAGTGCCTGCTATGTGGGAATGAACCACCCCATGAAGCAATATCTCAGTCTTCCATTGCTAGATATTGATGGTGCAGCCACATTTGATCGGTGAGGTGCATGGTGAAAAGTTTCCTATTCCTTTCATTCCAGAGAGTATTCCCCCTCCTCCAAGGTGACTCTTTCACCTCTTTGGCTTTCATGTTTTAGCATGCTTGCCCTTCTGTTTTACATGGAAGGGAATGCCTCTGACAGGCTATTTCATTGTTATCCCCCCCCCCCAAGTTCATGTTTCCTTGGACTAGTCTAACTTAAGCCCTACAGAGGCCATAAAAACTACTCCAAACAAGCCAAAGAGGAATGCCAATGGATAATCATATTACTTCCCCTCGTTTCTTGTACTTTGTGGTCACCTTGGAAGTACACAAATAGCCATGTATTCCCACTATTCTATTTTTCATATTTACACATTTCTCACTAAACAGCCCTATTTTATCCAATCAGAATGTCTGACTTTGGGAAGTATAAAGAAAATAGTACAGTAGCAACCCCGTTTCCATTTGGGATCAGTTCTGGGCTCCCCCATGGATAATGAAAACCACAGATAAGAGCAAATATTCTTATCCAGAGTGATGGTAGTGACAGTGGTGTTGGGGTACCAAGGGCAAAAGCTTTTGTCCTGGACATCCCACCTAACCCCCTATGGCTGTGCAGAGCAGCAGATAAGGTGCTGCACTGCTCAGTCTGCCGCCAGAGAGTTGAAACAGTTGGGTACACCCCCAGCGAGTTGAACTTCCCAAGCAGCAGAACAAGCAGTGCAGCACCCGGCCCAATTGCACCACCCCCTCTGGCTGGGCAGAGCAGCGGATAAGGTCTGCCACCCTGTCAGACTGAGCAGGATGTTCAAAACTTCCCAGGAGGCAGACCCAATCCGCCACTCTGCCCAGCTACAGGCCGTAGTGGCTTGCTGGGTACAAAAGGGCTGGGCCACTACGTGCAGCTTTCACCCCCAGCTAACATAACAACTGAGGCCCAACCTACCAGAATGTCGCGGGCGCACTCACTCTAGGTGGCCATGCGCAGGGAGGCTCAGAAAATGGTGACCTGAAACCAAGCCTTCTCTGTGGCTGGTCCTGTGCTCTGGAACCATCTCCCGAGTGAGTTGCGCCTTGCACAGTCCCTGCCAGCCTTTAAAAAAAGCCTTAAAGGCCTGGCTTTTTTGCGAGGCATTTGGCGACTGCTAATTTTTTCTTCTTCTTTGTCCCGCCATCTTGCCAATGACTCCTTCTTGTAGTTTTATTATGATGTTTGACTTAGTTTGTTATTATTGTTATTGGTTTCATTTTTGTTGTAAACTGTCCAGAGTTTCTCCGGAAGACAGGCGGTATATAAGTATTTAAATAAATAAATAAATAAATAAATAAATAAATCCTGGCCAGATGGCTGTCCAATCTCTTTTTGAAAACGTCCAGCGATGGGACACCCACAATATCAGGAGGCAAGCTGTTCCACTGTTTAATGGCTCTCACTGTGAAGAAATGTCTCCTTATTTCCAGGTCGGCTCTCCCTCTGTTGAGTTTCCACCCATTGGTTCTTGTCATATCCTCAGGGGCAACTGAGAAGAAATCAATGCCCTCTTCCTTGTGGCAACCCTTCAGATATTGGAAGACTGCTATCATGTCTCCTCTCAGTCTTCTCTTCATCAGACTAAACATGCACAGTCCTGTTCCTCACACAGAACTTTTCTGAGGAACAACTTCTCTGGGTGGATGGCAATCCACAAAGCCTCACAGGGAAATAAATATGATAAAAGTTCCTCAGTAATTTCATTTTTCTTCTTTGTAATCTACATTGAAGCAGAATATCAAAGCCATGTCTTTGAAATTGATTCTGAGAAGAGCTCATTCTCAGAGATTTTTGGTTTTAAGAACAAAATTTGTGATTTATTGATTTCATGACACATTTCTCATTTGCCATTCTGACTGATTTTTTTAAGTGCCTTAAGATCACACACCCCCTTCAAGTAACTCTATGGTCATTTCTAAAATGCGGTAAGATTCAACCCGAGTGTCAGCAAGGTTAATAATGAGAGATGCAATCATTTGCTGACCCACTAGAGGGTGTGAGTGATCTAAGCAATAAATAGGACCAAAAGTTTCCCTCACAAAACATCTTTTCTGTTTCTACAAAAAAAATGCCTTAAAAGGTGTTGATGGTCCTTATTTTCAGACTGAAAGCTTTTCTCAGTAATGCAATGTGAAAAATTGAAAAATAACTACCATTCTTACATACATTCAGTGTGTGTGTGGAAGGAATTGTAGCTGCAGTGTTTATGATACAAAGGGCCTCTTCTGAAGCCTTAGTTTTGTGGACAGATTGAGTAACTGTAGCTACCATTTTCTTCGCAACTAGAATTGCTACAAAGTAAACCACAAATTTTGCTCCCATCAAATGACGACCACGAATCAGTTTGTTGGCTCATTGAAGCTTTTAAACACACACACACACACACACACACACACATGGGGCCACAACCACCATCATCCTTCCCAACACCATTACCATTCCCCGACATCCCTACCTTGTTCGCTGTCATCATATATCTCACCACCTTCATGGGCTCCATGGCTGCTGCAGGCTCTGTTACTGCAACTGCCACAGTCTCCTGCCTATGTTGCCACAGCAGTTGCAGCCTCCGTCCCAGACTGTGATGGCTGCGGTCTCCACAGTACATAAGAACATAAGAACATAAGAAGAGCTGTGCTGGATTAGGCCAAAGGCCCATCTAGTCCAGCTTCCTGTATCTCACAGTGGCCCCACCAAATGCGTCTGGAAGCACAGGAGACTAGATATCTGTTTCCTGATACCACTCCCCCACATCTAGCCCTTGAAGTACCCCGGTTTTAAGTCTATGTTGCCATGGCCATGGTGACAAGGAAGCTGTGGTGATGATGGAATGGCTGTGATATAGGCCATGGCAATGTAGGCCACAGCAGCTGCAGCAACAAAAGAGGTAATGGCAACAACAGGCCATGGCAACAACGGTAGCAATGGACAAGATAGGGAGAGGGCAGTGAGAATGGGATGGAGGTGTGGGTAGGCTCAGGGTGGTGTTAGACACCTCATGGGCTGTCTAACATCCCTAAAAAAGAAGAGAAGGGACAAATAAAAGCAAGGAAATATTTGTCCCTTCGTAGTTGTCAGAGTCTCCTGGATTAGGAAAATACCCAAATCTCCATGCCTTCCAGCAGGTCAACACTCCAAAACTTAATTGGTGAGGGCAATGAAGTCTCTCTGGCCCTTGCTGTCAGCCCAGCATCTCAACTTCAAATTGTATTTTTTCTGGACAAGAGGAGGATGTGGCATGGAGAGTTACCCGAGAATTCCCTATGACAGCTCGAAGACGATCAATTAATTATGAGATGAGCTGTGGAGTGGAGGTCCATGAAGCTCATCCATCGCTCCCCTGTTGACATAGAAAATCACTCCACTACCCAGATCTACATGGCATGTAGCGTAATTCTCCTTGAATTCTGTAATTGTAGCTATGCTGTAATGCTAGCAGGAAATGTATCTCCCTATTAAAGTGAATTAGGGTGAAAGGACCATTCTAAAAATTCAGAATATCCACCTCTACTGCCATGATGAAAATAAAAAAGGAATGTTGGGTATGATTTAATGAAACTGTTTCCCAGTTGTTATGCTGTTCAACACCCTGCATCAACACACATTGGCCATGTTTAGAAATTTCCCTCTTGAGATTTAATGACATTCTCCATTCTGATATGATGTGGTTGAACATCACATCTGCAACGTGTCAACCCATATCTTACACAGTGCTGTTTATATTATAGTCACCACTATCTCATTGCTGGCAACCCCACCATGAGTTTTAGCAGACTTGCATCCAATGTGCACTGGTTCATACGACTTCAGAACAAAATGCAAGCCAACAGAAAAAGTAAAAGAAAACCTATGAAAGAGACCTTACTGTACATTCTGTCACAGTTACGACTAGAGATGGGCACGACTCAAAAAAATGGTGTTTCGTTTGTTGTTTGGTCATTTAGGGGTCCGTTTTGGTTCGTTTTTGTTTTTGTTGGGTTTTTTTGCAAATTTTTCATTTTCGTTTTTGTTACGCAATGAAACTAAAAAACGAAAACGAAAAATTTCTGTTTCGTTAGCATTCTTTTCAGTTCAATGCATTTGCCGCAACGAAAATGAAAAACACGGCAAAATTTTTCATTTTCGTTTCATTTTTGTTTTGTTTTGAAAAAAAATTGTTTTCATTTTCGTTGCGTAATGAAATGAAAAAACGAAAATGAAAATGAAAAATTGCTCGTTTCGTGCCCATCTCTAGTTACGACCTTGGAAAATTTCCCTGGACTTGGGAAGAACTGCATAAACATGGCTGAGCAGTCAGAACATAGGGAATTGCTATATAAACTGATATGCCTAAACTTAGACTGTGCCTACCGGATCAAAGATCAAATTGAATCTTAATCTCTTACTAAGGTGTTGCACTTTTTGAATATTTCTACACTGTTTTTGGCTCAAGAAAAGCGTTTCAGAAATGTAAAGATTAGAAGTATGCATTGTAGTGGAAAATGCATGTCAGTATGGTATCTGGAGTGGAAGGTCAATTGTATACAGTGGTACCTCAACTTACGAATTTAACCCATTCTGAATGCATGCGCTTAAGTCGAACTATTCTTAAGTCAGGGTACCTATTTCTTAAAAATTGAAAACATAAGTTAAAAATAAAAAAAGTAAAAAAAAATTGTAAGTCGAGCAGACCGTATCTAAAATTTGTAAGGCGACAGTTAAAACACCAACAATTTTCCACTCTTAAGTCAAATTGCTCTTAAGTCGAGCTGCTCTTCAGTCAGGGTACCACTGTAATTGTAAGCCATGCTTAGGGCTTTTACACAATCATGGGACTGATCATATGACATGTGATGGAACTAGTATTTATGAGATCAAACAACCAAAAGGAAACCTGTCAGAGCAGGATGAATGATGCCTTAGTTGCTCTTCTCTTCAATGTTTCCTGAACAAGATACTAGCCATTAAGTCCTCTGAACTTAGGTAGATGGGAATTCAGTCTAGTTTATGAATGTGAGATATTGTGCTTCCCACAATTCAAAAAAGCCATGAAACGACCCAAGATTGCTGTGCAATATCATGTATGTGTTGCCGGCAGGAGAAAGAATGTGGTGGAGCATTGCATAGTGAAGGGCAGCCTGAATGCTGACAACACCAATGGCAGCAGTCTATATGGTCTACTCAGTGGTTCTCAACCTGTGGGACCCCAGATGTTCCTGGACTGCAACTCCCAGAAGCCTCCACTATTTGCTGTGCTGGAAAGGATTTCTGGGAGTTGTAGTTCAGGAACATCCAGGGACATGAAACCACACATGAGGGAGAATCCCAGCAGCTGGCCCTTTCCCCCCACCATCAGTTAGCCACTATCACCCAAACACAAAGCAATTGTCAGGGCAGTCTTTCAACTTTGTTTGTGGTAAAATGGCATGCCTTGGATAACTTTAAGCCAAAACATTCTCAGTGCATCCTTCCTTGCTTCCTCCGCTACTATCTTGTTCCTGTGTCTCAGCCTCCTTCCTGCCATGACTCTCTGGGGTACAGGACGAATGAGTATGGAGGTATTCCAAGTGACAGTTTTTATTCAAACAGCCCTGAAGTATTGCCTCAGGCAGTTGGTGTTCAACAAATGAAGCAGCAGGTCCTTGCCATTCTGGTCTGCTGAAACGTGTGCTGAGAAACAGCAGGCCTGGCCCACAGAGGTGGTGTCTCAGAGAGCTGGGTAATCGAGAGGTGAAGGCCCAGGAAAAAAAAAACAACCCAAAAATTGGGGATGGGGGAGTTGTTTTTTTCCATTTTTCCCCTGAAGCTTTTTTGGGTTTTTATTTCCAAAAAAAATGGAAAAATTGGAAAAACTGGAAAAAGAAAAAGAAAAAAAATGATTATGGAATGTTTTATTTTAACATAATGAATATTTGAAGACAAGGTGTTCAAATATTTTTCATATCATTTCTAAGAAATATCACTGAAACTTAGTCCTGCTCCCTTCTATACTTTCCCCTCCTCTTCAATTCTTTTCATGAGAATGAGGTTTTTATTTTATTTTTATTTAATACTGTAGAGAGGAAATACGACTAATTGTTTAAAATTCTGGATTTTTAAGCATTGTTTTGTAGAGGTTTTTTTTGTTCTACATAAAGTACTAAACAGTTCAGGAGATTGTTACTCCATTTTACAATTACAAAGAAATATTATTTAAAAAACTAAATTCTGTTTGTAATAATTGTTTGGAAACATTATATTTTAATATCCTAGTTGTGATAATTTTATGGCAAGTCAAATTGTCCATAGTCATATTTTTTGTTCCTAAAGTAACAGAATGACTTTCAAGCTGTAAAAGGGGTGTGAGCTAATGCAGCATATTTTTTTTTCTTTTTTTCCCCAAAAATTTCCATTCCCCCCCTGGAAAAAAAATATGAGGCAGGGGTTCTGAGCTTCAAAATTTTGGGGATTTTTTCCTCTCTACAGGGCAGTAGGGTGACAAATGTCCCAGTTCCCTACTGCTTCTGCTCAGAGCCCAGGACCACCATGCATGTATTAAGTTCTGTTTTACCCCTCTGACTTCATAACAGCATCTTCTGCCATTTTGGAAACAAGCAGAGATGGCTTGGCTTCCAAGAGCATATCTCCTCAACGACAGCTCCTTTTCTTTTAAGAAGCTTTTATTGAATTATGGCCGTGAGGAATTCATCAGATTGTATTATCTCCGCGAGTCTCTTTCCCATTACATCCTGGAAGTGCCACCATTTCTGATTCTTTCCCTCAGTGTGGTGAATGCTGCTTTGGAGTTGGACTGGGGAAGGGGATTTAATATAGGTGTGAGGCGTGTGTTTTGGTGTGATGTGAGGAGAGAAGTGGCTTAGCATGACAGGGACAACACTTCCCGATACAGACCGCGACTAAGCCTAGAGTGTCAACCACACGGAGACATGTTTTTTCTTCTTCTTCTTAGCAAGTTATTCTAAAAGAGAGTTGACTGCAAAACAGTTCAATGACTATGCATGGAGGCAACAATCAAGGGGTTTTCTCAGAGTTTTGCTTAACTTTAGAGACGGGCACAAAATGCTAAAATGGTGCTTCATTTTGTTTTTGGTTTCATTTAAGATTTTTTTTTAAAAAAATCATTTTTCGTTTTTATTCGTTATGTGTTTTTTCCCTTAATTGGGTGTGTTGGTGGGGGGAAGGTGAGGGGTTTTCAAACTGTCTTTGAGCCACTGAAGCAAGCCATCACCGCTTGTCAAGATATGTAAAAGTTGATAAAATATATGTTATGTATATTTAACAGATGGGAAAGAGAATTGTAAAATGGAGGCAGTTAAATCTCCAGTCTCATGATGTTATTCACAAGTGCAAGGGATAAGTAATCACCAGCATGTTCAGTGATGAAGCACAGGTGGAATAGTTTATAATATCATGGTTGCATCAGATTGCATCAGATTGTAGATGAGTGATGAGTCATATCTGATGGGGTCTGTAACTGTATATAAGCACTAGCTTGTATCATGTCAGACTGGGCCTGTCTATGGTGAGAAGACAGTACCCCACACTCTGTTGCTTGTATATATTGCTTGGTATTTCGCTGTTTGTATATTTTGATGTATATATGGAATATAAGAGTTTTACTCTAATCCATGATTTGTCATTCTCTGTGTTATTTCTAAGCTCTGCTATATGCTTATATCAATTTAACTACACTTTATTCCACATTTTTCTGCTGTGTTAACCTGCTGCTTAAAAGATAAGCCGCTGATACCGCTTGCTGTGGTGGCTCAAAGAGAGTTTTTAAAAAATGTGCTTGCCCCCCCCCCCCACAGAGCGCTGGGGAGGGGAAAGAACAGGGTTTTTAAACTGTCTTTGAGCCAGCGAAGCAAGCAGTGATGGCCGCAGCTGCTACTTGCTTTGGTGGCTCAAAGACAGCTTAAAAACCCTGCGCTTCCCCCCCCCCAAAAAAAAATCAGGCACATTGGGAAAATGAAAAACAAAATGAAACAAACCAGAAATTTCCAGTTCGTTTCACTTTGTTTCTCTTTAAAAATCAGTTTGCTTTTCATTTTGTTCTGAAATGAAAAACAAAACAAAAAATCCATTTTGTGCCCATCTCTAATTAACTCATCTGGGTTTACAGGGTTGTCCCCCTCCCAAAAACCCCCAGCAATAAACAATTAATTCTATAGTACTTGGGCTGGCCCTATCATGAGACAGAGTGTGACAGTTCGCCTGAAATCAAAAGATATTCATTCTCTATAATTTCTAGTTTGGTGCCCTCTGATGTAGCAGAAGTTGCTGTCCTATCAGCAGAGTAGCAGCAGAATTCAACTGGCAGTCTGTCAATTTCTTGCAGGTAGATGGGGTATGATGGTCACAGCTACCATCTTGCCCTGAGCTTCATACACCAAAATGATAGTGGTCAACTCTGATACAGGATGTGAAGTCTCATGAAATGACTTTTTGCAATTCAAAATTATACTACAGTGGTACCTTGTATAAAGGAATTAATTCGTTCCAAATGAAATTATGTTAAGCAAATTTTCCTTCATACAAATTTTCCATGAAAACGCATTGAAAACGGAGTAATCCCTAATCACGAACATTTTTATTTTGTACAGATTCACCTCACAGACAATTCTGTTAAGCAAATTTCCCCTATTTCCAGAATTTTTTATGTTGTACAGATTTTATGTTATACAAACCATTTGTTATACGAGGGTCCACTGTATATACAATATATACCCCTTGCCCACAACCTTGTTTGCTTGCTTGCTTGCTTGTCTATTTGTTACAGCCATAGGTTGTTTTTAAAAATAAACAAAAAAAATCCCATGAACAGTTCATCAGTTCAGAGGGTTCATGATTCGTTCATAGTTCATAGTTCATAGTTCATAGTTCATAACCCTAACCCTTGACCAACCAGGAACCACAACAAATACCATTTTGGCTGTTCATCCCCATCTTTAATATAAATGATTAGAGATGGGCACAGAACAAACAATTTTTTGTTTCCGTTTTTGTTTTTTTGTTTCGTTATGTAACGAAACGACAAACGAATTTTGTCTCTAAAATAAAATGAAACGAACAGAAACACCGGAAATTTTGTCGTGCGTTTTGTTTCCGTTACTGCAATATGAGTGAATTGCTTAAAATCCTAAAAAAAATCACAAAAAATGAAATAAATGGTAACAAAATGGTAACGAAACGAACGAAAATGAAAATGAATTTTTTGCAAAAATTCACAAAAAACGGAAACGAACTGAAATGGACCCTCCAAACGACAAACGACAAACAAAATGCCATTTTTTTTTAATTCGTGCCCATCTCTATAAATGATTATAGTTCTTTTATTTGCACAGGAGCAGACATCTCTCATTTACCTAGTCTGAGAGCACCTGTAGTTATTCAGCCCCTTCCAACCTCCAAATGCCTTTCATGTCAATATGAGAGATATCATCAGACATTTTTGAAAGCGGCAGCCTATTTATAAAGATACCATCAAAAGCTGCCTGATGCAGCTGACTTATGAATCAATTATGTGGACTGGGCCAAATGATAGATCTGTTCTGAATTTTAGAGCCATATGTTTAAAGCAGCATCAGACCCAGATAGAGCTATTCAGCATCCTGGCAAGGTTCTTATCTTCATGTAGAAATTTGTCAAAAAGGAACAGGGAGGGAGAAGAAATAATATGATGAAAACTTGACTGCCAGGCTTGCTTGCTTCCTTCCCATTTAAAATCACATCCATTGAGTTATTTATAGCCCAAAGCACACAGAAGAGATTAATTAGTACAGGCAACGGATTGGTTTTGTAGCAAACAGTAAATTTAATTTGATTGAAGGCTGATGACAGCATTCACTAAAATGACAAACATTTTGCACCTTAGCATCTTGACTGTGGAAACAGTTGGCAGGAGCAAAGGTGTGATCTCACATGTGATATATGCCTTAAAATGTCATTGCAACAAGATATATACACAGGGTGGAAGCAATGTGATGATAGACATGGGAAATAAGGAAAGCCAGGGAAATCTCAGTGGCAGGTGTTGGCTTCAGTCCCTAGAATAGGTTCAATACCTTGGAGAGCTCCTATAAAGTGCAGACTAAAACCCACAGTGGATTCATATCAGCCCTGAAACTGGAATCAACAGCCATCACTGGTGTCAGTATATCAGTAAACACCATGCAATATTTTTGTCCTGTAATGAGAAAGTTTCCAAAATTCCCCTGGTCCATTATTCTCCTTGGAGTGCCGAGTATATACATTGGCAGGTTGTATAGTCAGCCTTGTTTTCTAGATCTTCTCCTACCAGAACTTTGTGGATATCATGGCTTTGAAGATGGCAAGTTTAAATTGTTGCTTTTGGTTCCATCCAAACCAAAAAAAGCAAAGTGTTCTGCTTATATACCGCCCCATACCACTTCAAGTAGTCTCTGGGCGATATGTCTGTGAAGATTCTCAGTCATCCAGGTGAGTTTATCTGGAAGTTGAGTCATGGCTACTGGACTTCTTTTTGAGAGACAGAAACATTTCGCTGTTCATCCGATGAAGCTGCTTGGATGAACAGCGAAACGTTTCTATCTCTCAAAAAGAAATCCAGTAGCCATGACTCAACTTCAAGATAGTCTCTGGGCGGTATACAGTTTTTAATTACAGGATACATTCTCTCTCTCCCCCCAGCAAGCTGGGTACTCATTTTACTGACCTCAGAAGGATGAAAGGCTGAGTGAACCTTGAGCCTGCTACCTGGGATTGAACCCCAGGTCGTGAGCACAGTTTTAGCTGCACTACAGGCATTTAACCACTATTGTATATTATTCCAATGTTTCTTTTCTTCTTTATTTTATGTTGATTGATCAGCTGTTACAATTCACTGTTTGTCTCTCAGCATGTGGCCAAAGAAACAGTGGCAAGTGGCAACAACCCACCAACAAATGAGGAAATTTATCAAAAATCATTAGTTTGTTGATTCGGGATGGTTCGGGTTTATCCAAACTGGAGAGGTGACCCGAACCAGATCTTTTTCAGTGATTTGATGAACTTCCTGGTTTGTTCCTCTGCCCCCAGTGCCTGTCCCCCTTCCCCCTTCCCAATGAGCCCATTGCCTCCCAACCTTGTCCCGCCACCACAAGGAGGGGAGGCAAGACCCACTGCCCCTGAGGATGATGGAGCAGGATGATGAAGAAGGATGTGCAGCAAGACCTGATAAGGAGGTGACGAGGGAATGGGAAGGGAGCAGGTGTGCAGCCCCCTTTGCCAAACCAAGTGAAATGCCAAAGGGAGAGTTTGGAGATTCATTTTGACAAAAGAGGACCACGCCCCCAAACTGGCTTGTGAAACGAGTGCAATTTCTGATTCATGGTTTCTTTCATGCCCATCTCTAGCTACTATGAATGAAATATGTACTTGTCTGTTTTGCCCACCTTTCCATGCAGGCAGTGAAATAGAGCTGGCTCCATACCATAGCAGCTAGATGAGAAATTTGTAAGGCTTTTATTTCTTAATTAGAAGTGTTCTTGGAGGGTAGAGCTGCTAAAAATAAATTTTGGAAAGCAGTGTAACAGGCGGGGGGGGGGGAGAACCCACCACAGGTCAGTAACAGCCTCATTATAAGAAGCACATGTTTTAATGGAAATAGTCTATTAAGTTTTATAAGCTGTAATATGTGACATTTTCCATAATAATTATTATTAATGGTCCAAGTTCTTCCTATTTGTATTTAAAAAGGACTTTATGGCCTAGCTAACTAAAATAATCAGTAGCAAATGGTGTGCTGCATTAGTCTAAATCATTGGCAAGTAAGATTTTCACAGTGCCTTCACTGTCTTTATAAAACCCTTATTACACAGTAAGTATGGCACACAGAAAGAAGCAGCATAGCTTTCTACAGGGGGTGGAAAGCCATAAAAATAAGCCAAGAGCTTTGCATCATACAATTGAAAAGATGTGGCCTTGTTAATATTGCTCTGATTTAAGGCCCACTGAAAAACAGTTTAATCACTCCAACTTCAGCCGCTCCAGCTTATTCCTGTAATCTTAGCTCGTCCATGCTAAAAGCACTTTCAATCATCACTTTAAAAGTCCCCAAATCTCCCTGGGGTGAACTGAGGGAATGAGAAGTTTTCAGCCATATCTCGATGAGGTTGCAGGTCAAACATCCTGATATCTCTACCTAATACAGTATTTATAAGTAGATCTTAGAAGCCAGAGAAACAATATGGTACAAAAGATTGTGGGCAAAAATTAAGAGAACAGACTTCTGAGTACATTCCTAGAACCTCTGGAACTACAGACCACCTTATCTGTGAGGGATTGGTTTCAACATATCCTGCAGGAGATGCTGAAAAAAACAAAACAGATTACAGTCAACTGGCAGTTTTAATAGTGAAGCTATACATAGCATGACATCTTTCTACCTCTAGTGGCCATTTCTGTTAATTTCATCTTTAGAAATATATAGAGAGATGGGCACAAATAAAAAAAATGTGTTTTGGTTTTTCGTTTGTCGTTGAGAGGTCTGTTTCGTTTCGTTTCTGTTTTTCATGAATTTTTGGAAAACTTTCATTTTCGTTTTTCATTTTTTCGTTTTTCATTTCTACCCGCTTTTGTGCGATTTTTAAACCATTTCCATGTGGGGGTGTCCCCCAACACCCCAGACCAGAGGGAAAGCACTAAAAATTTATTTATTTATTATCAGATTTATACCCCGCCCATCTTCCCAAAGGGAACTCTGGGCGGCTAACAAAGCTGAGAAATCAGCAAATACATAGTACAATACAATTCAATAAAGCAGACACCAACAAATCAATACGTATATATTAAAAACAACAGCAGCAGGGGAGCACCCTTTAGTTCAAACCTTACTGCTACTATATCAGATCCCAAACATGATGGGCGATGGCGGCAAAAAAAAAAACAAAAAACTATTGTTCAGCTAGGTCACCAAAGGCCTTGCGGAATAGGATGGTATTTACTGCTCTACGGAAGGCCAGCAGGGACTCTGCAGAGCGCACTTCGCTGGGTAGGCTGTTCCACAGAAGTGGAGCAGCAGCCGAGAAGGCCCGATTCCTGGTAAGGGATTGCCTGGCCTCTCGGGGAGTTGGAACCTGGAGCGAGTGCACCCGCGACTGCCGAACCGGTCGGGTCGAAGTTGACTGCTGGGCGATCTGCTCTGCCAGGTAGTCCGGGCCCAGGCCATGGAGGGTTTTATAAACTAAAACCAGGACCTTGAATCTGATCCGGGAGGCAATGGGTAGCCAATGCACCCGAGCCAAGACCGGGGTGATGCGGTCATAACGACGCGTACCTGCCACCAGTCTGGCCGCTGCATTTTGCACCCGCTGCAGTCGCCGGAGGAGAGTCAAGGGCAACCCCATGTATAGAGCGTTGCAGTAGTCCAGCCTCGAGATCACCAGAACTTGGACCACTGTTCTCAGGGAGTTCCCGTCCAGGTAGGGGCGAATCTGGGCGATCTGATGCTGGCAGAGACACAGTATAGACTAGGTACGCAGGGAGGCTGCAAAGGCAGTGGCAGGCGTTGCCCAGGATGCAAGGCAGCCGCAGAGTGATTGCACTGTGGGGCAGGGGAGGGTACTCACCAAGAGGTATGCACACAGGGAGGCTGCAGGACTGAAGCTAGAGTCGCAGAGACAGCAATCCCACCCTAACTCCCACTGGAGACTGCAAGGAGGACGGAGGCTGCCAGAGCTTTTTATGCCCTCTGTGGCTGCCAGACCTGCCCAGTCTGCCAACCTGAGCATGCTATTGGTTGAAGTTGTCCAAGAATTTACATGATCCCATCACATGGCTTGCCTCCATGTTGTGGCTGGAGTGGCGACATCCATTTTGTCATCCTTAAAGGGAAAAGAAAAATTCATCGCGATGGGAGAAGACAAAAACAAACGTTTTAAGGACCCCAACCCCCTGGTAGGTAATAATTTCAAATAATTATTGCATTATCGCTGCATTTTTATGGATGTCCAGGGCGTTTTAATACCGAAGAAATCAATATTAGGCATCTGGGAGCCATTTTGGGTCACTGTCCCCTAACTCCCCTTAAAGGAAAAAAAATACAGCGATCTGAGAAAAGACATAAATGCATGTTTTAAGGACCCCAAACCCCCCCCAGTAGGTATTATCAGATAGTAGAAATAATTATCACTGTGTTTTTATGGATGTCCAGGGCGTTTTTTAACATTTAAAACAGCTCATTTTATTGTGTGTCGCCATTAATGAAAATGAAACGTAATGACCTCAATTTTCGTGTTCGTTTCGTTCCATTTTCATCACAATTTTCGTTTGTCATTTCGTTACGTAATGAAACGGATAACAAATAATGGAAATGAAAAAATGTTCGTTTCGTGCCCATCTCTAAATATATATATATTTCTAGGATCTTGTCTTTTAAGAGTTTTAAGATGTTCAAACTGTCAATAAATGAATCAGTGGATAGTGATTTTGTGAATAAGGCAGGGGAGGCTTCCTAGTGTATGTTAGTAAAGTGCTTTCAAGAAGCAACAGTCCAGAAGGATACCATGACCATTGCTGAATAGAGTGAGGTGCTCTTCCCCATTGATTCAACACTGGCTAGGTCTCACCTTGAGTATTGTGCCCAGTTCTGGACACCCACTTCAAGAAAGATTGTGACAAATTGGAACAAGTTCAGAAGAGGATGGCAAGGATGACCAGGGGGCTGGAAACCAAGCCCTGTGAGGAAAGACTGAAAGAACTGGGGATGTTTATCCTAGAGAGACGAAGACTGAGGGGCAATGTGATAACACTCTTAAATTATTTGAAAAGCTGTCCTCCAGAGGAGGGTCAGGACCTGTTCTCAATCATCCCAGAGTGCAGGAGGTGCAACAGTGAGCTCAAGTTACCTCAGGAGATGGTGAGTGTTCCTACACTGGAGGCATTCAAGAGAAATCTGGACAACCCACCTGGCAGGTGTCTGATTTGTATTTCTGTATGGAGCAGGGGTTTCGACGATGGCCTTACAGGCCCCTTCCAACTTCACTATTCTATAAATCTATGACCTGCTCAGGTCACAGGCCACCTCCGAAACCGGGCGAGCATGAAAACAGCAATATCTACTTACTACCCAGAGATGGTGGCTGTATGATTCTGGAACTTCTTGAGTAGAAAATGCACTTTTTGGTTCTAATCTTTGCTCTTTTCTGCAGGGAGCAGGGGAGTTGGACTTGATATCCTTATAGGCTCCTTCCAATTCCACTATTCTGTGATTCCATTCTGTGACTGATGATGTCAAGGACCAGTGAGAAGTCCAAGATGACCAATCATGTTACATTCTCCCCCAATTCATACCACATCACAAATCGAGGTAGCAAAGATTATTTCCATTCCTAAGCCCACCATGAACTTTAGCAGAGAATTCTGAGCCCCTCACCCAGGTCCAAATCCCAGTATTCCTCAGATAAAATTGTGAGAGTTAATTTTTAAAGAGTATTTTTACCTCACCTTTATCCTTGGGAAAGGACCCAAGGTGGCTTACAGTAATGAGGGATAATATACAGTCCAGTACAATTAAGACGAGTATTTGAGAACAAGGAATTCAAGGACATCTTACAGCATTAATAGACAACATCCCCCAATCACATCTGTTAAGTCACCCATTAAGGATGATTTGAGGTAGACATTCTGAAATTCTTCATCCAGAATAATTGCATAGGTCAACAAACAAGCATTTTCAATAACAATGATGGGGATAAGGGTGTGCCATTAGGTCAATTCTGACTTATTTATTTATTTATTTTAGAGTATTATTACCTCACTGTTCTCCTTGGAAAAGGACCCAAGGCAGCTTACAGTAATGAGGGATAATATACAGGCCAGTACAATTAACACATGTTCAAGTATTTGAGAACAAGGAATTGAGGGACATCTTACAGCATTAATAGACAACATGACATTAAAGCAGCATGGTTATAAATAGTCATAAGCACAGAATCTATGTGAACCCATAGATTCATATAAAATATACATGGTAGTTCATCATTCAGGGAAAGCTTGCCTGAAGAGAAAGGTCTTTGCCTGTTTCCGGAAGGACAGCAGAAATGGGGCAGTCCTGACCTTCAGTGGGAGGGAGTTCCAGAGTCTGGGTGCAGCAGCCGAGAAAGCCCTTTCACGTGTTCCCACAAGACGTACATGTGAGGGTGGTGGGATGGAAAGGCCTCTCCTGATGACCTTAACATTCAAGTCGGTTCATACTGTGAGATTCAATCTTTGGGGTAGCTAGGACCCAGGTCATATAGTGCTTTGTAGGTCAAGGTCAGCACCTTGAATTGTGCTCGATAGCTGATTGGCACCCAGTGGAGCTGTTTAAATAGAGGTGTAATGTGATCTCTGTACCCCGCCCCAGTCAGCACTCTGGCTGCTGCATTTTGGATCCATTGAAGTTAGTAGTGCAAAAATATTCTAGGGTCATTCCTTATATTCCTTCTAAAACTGGATTGAAGTAGCTGAATCTTTCTGAGATTGTTCTCTCCCATACATTTACTCACTTCCACACACAAACACCTAAGAAGGAGTGTCCATTCCTTGAGGAAAGCACAGCAATGTCTATTTCTCAACCATTTCTGTGTCACTTCCTCCTTTAAATCAAAATATCATTAAAGTAGTATCCAACCATCCTAAAAAGGATGGGGCGTCAATCAAAGAATGGGAAAGCAACCTGCCCTACATCTTTTTGAACAGTAAAATAAGGAAGAACTTAATTGACATTCTCACTTCAAAGTTGCATTTGCTGATTCTGAGCGGTACCCACTGGTAGCGTTAAGAACAAATCCATCTTCCCTTTTACTAGCCTCAGACCTTTACTGAGTCACTGGTGGCTCTGTGCATTACTCCATCTTTAAGTGAGTTATAAAGGGCAACAGTAATTCATGGAAATAATGTCTTCTCTGTCAGGCCACTGTGGCGCACATTTTCCCCAAGGTATTCTGTTTCATCTGGTGTAATTTTGAAGCTGATCTCTTCCATTGAGGCTACCCATAAAAACTGTTCAGAAAAGTTTTGACAACACCTTTACAACTTTTTTTGCTACCTTGATTTTTATGTCCTGATTCACCGATCTGGTGCATCCACAAATTAAGAGTCCTGGAACAGGTGCAGCAATATTGGTAGAGAAGGGAAAGGCTTGTTTTTTGAAGCACAAGTTGGTTTCACAGAGGGGAACCCATCTTGCTTCTTTGCCAGAGTGCTTGACTGCCTGAAGAGGCAGGAAAGATGTAGCCAGGCTCCTGTGTAGATTGGAGAGCTGACCCAGAAGATGGAGCCTGCCATGACACAGACCCCGGTAAGTGGACCGTCTGGGCTGGAGGAGCAAGGGATGAGCCTGTTGTGTCGTGGACATGCTTTGTATCGATATGCATGACACAGAAAAAGTGCCCACCTCTAGTAATAACCATGGCTCAACCCACATTGAGGGAAATGGCAGTAGCAAGATGTCATATCCCCAATAGGCAGCTTTAGCCTGTGGGAACAGGATAGATGAGAGTGGGAATGAAAGGACAAGAGATTGGAGATCCGATTTCTTCCCCTCTCTTTAATCAATTAGTGACAAAAACAAGCACACCACATCCTGTTTCTCTTTTCCAACTCAATACTGAAGGCAACTGACGGATAGCTCAGTGGGTTCAGTTCTCCACTGTTCTCCTTGATCGAGGCTGGGCTCAATGATGCATAGGGTCCCTCCCAGCTCTTCAGTTTCAAGAATGTAGTGGTGAAAATTTTGTTTTGTTTTGTTTTGTTTTGTTACTAATGAATGTTTAAATTTTTTTCATATGAAACAAAATGGTAACAAACCAATCCATTTCTCTATTATGTGCCCCCACCTCGGTATCCTATAGGCACTAAATTTGGCGGTAATCTTCCTTGGACTCTCTCCTTTCAGCCCTCCAAATTTAGAATGATTTGGGGTTTTGCTTTTTTATCCCTAGTGCTGACCAGCTGGCCCACAGGCCAGGCCAGGTTTTTTATTTTGTTGGTTTTTTAAAAATCCCTAGCACCAACCAGGTAGCCCATGGACCAAGTTGGTGTCTTTTTTTGTACCCTCGCAACGACCAGGTGACCCACAGGCCAGATCAGCGCTTTTTTTCATTTTTATTATCCCTATCACCGACCAGTTAGCCATGGGTCAGCTCTCTCTCTCTCTCTCTCTCTCTCTCTCTCTCTCTCTTAAAAAATCCCTGGCATTGACTAGCTGGCCCATGGGCCAGGTTGGTGCTTGCTTCTTCTTCTTTTATATAAATCCCTAGTGCAGACTAGTCAGCCCATGAGCCGGGTCAGTGCTTTTTTAAAAAAAACACCATAGCACCAACCAGCTGGCCCACAGGCCAAATTGGCATTTTTATTACCCTTGCATCGACCAGCTGGCCCGTGGGCCAGGCCGGCACTTTTTTTTTACCCTAGCACCAACCAGCTGGCCGACAGGCTGGGCCGGTGCTTTGTTTTTTTTTGCCTGTGCCGGCGAACCGTTTTACAGAGGGAACAAAATGGTTCGTTTTAACGAAATAAATGACTGTTTTGTTTCTTCTGTAACGAAATGCTGCTTCATTTTTTCATTTTGTTTTGTTTCATTGTGTAATGAAACGATGAAACAACATTTCGTTGTTCATTTTCTGCCCATCCCTAGTCCATATGATGATCTATTTAGTGGCAAAACAAACAAACAAACAAAAACAGCTGACACTAAGGTGGCATCACCCTTTAAGAAGCAGATTAAAGAGCTGGGAAGTATCCAAAGATCAATATCCTGAATTGAAAGCCAAGCACTATGAAGAACCTCCGAAGGAGCTGGGTGTGTTTATCCAGAAAAAGTGAAAACTAGGAGGCGATATAATAGTTGTCTTCAACAGAGAAGGGCACAGATGAACCAGAAAACCAAATCAGTTTGCAGCTCATTTTTCATTTCTTGCCTGGAGGGGCTACTAGCTCCTTTCATGCCACTTCTGCTACCACCTGTCAGCTGAGCATCAGGCGCATGTGCACAGACAACAGGCCCAGTTTCCTTACCTCTGCATATGCTCCCAGTGCTCAGATGAGAGTCAGGAACCTGCACAGAAGTTTGACACTTGGTTTCAGAAAAACGTGTTTCCCAGAACCAATTATGAACCAGCCTAGTCCACAGTCCCCCCCCCCTTTGTGGTTCAGTTCACATCTTCTGATATCCAAAAGATGGTCATGTGATGTAGTAATGATTACACATGGACACATTATTGGGTTCAGCAGGCCAGGTCTTATGAAGCAGCTTCTTTCTCTGCTAGCCTGCGCACAAGGCTTTATTGATTACAAAGACAGAGCATCAGAGGGGTGGAGACAGGGCTTACATGTCAGGATGGCCGAGTAGGCTGGTGAATTCTTGGGAAGGCTTATCTATCGTGGCAGGGTCTTGCAGAATGACCACAGCCAGCTTGTTTTTTCGTGCATACCATCTCATGAGCTTCCTGGCTAATCTGGGGGAAGAGATAAGACCACGCTGGCTTTCCTAAGCATATGGGCCTATAGAAATTCATTTCTTTCCATCCAGGGCCTCCCCACTCAGATGAAGAGGTTTAATTATTCCCAAAGGCCTTACCGATGCTAGCAGCTAGGATACTGTCTCTGCCACAAGGGTGGGGGGAACATCTCTATAATGTGGAAGATATTTTCTGTGACTCCAGTCACAAAGTAATGGATTCAAATTGTAAATAAATGAAATGCTGACTCAACATTAGGAAGATTTCCCCCCCCCCCAAAAAAAAAAATATAACTTCAAGGGGAATGTGAAGGGAATGGTCCACTTTCAAAAATCTTCATGGAATATTTTTAAACAGAGCTTCGATTGTCATGTGTCAGGGATGCTTTACCAGTGGACTTCCCGTGGGTTTTTTTTTTTTTTTTTGCAGGATGTAACAATAAAATGATGTACTAATATACACAAGAAGCTGGAGAGGAACATAGGATGTAAGTATGTCATTCTGAGCTTGGGCCCAATCTCATACCCTAAAGCCCCAGGACTAGGGGGAAGGGGAAGGGGAGATAATAAAATATGGAAACCATGATAATAATTGTAGTGGGTTTTTCAGGTTGCTTGGCCATGCTTTGGAAGCTTTTCTTCTTCCTGAAGTTTCACCAGTCTCTGCGGATGGCATCTTTAGAGGACAGAAGCACAGGGAGCTAGAATTCTCTCTGTGCTCTGGTGTAGAGCGTGAGTTTGTTGGGTTTTTATAGCTGTGGGATAGGGATCATTGTCCTATTCAGGAGAATGAGGGTTTCCTGTGATCTGAGTGTTTCTTGTGATCAAGGGGGGAGGGGGGATTAAGTGGTTCACTGTGCTCCAGGGGATGAACAGAACTGGCCTGACAGCACATGCTGCTGCTGCTGCTGCTGATGATGATGATGATGATGATGATGATGATGATGATGATGATGGAGAAGAAGAAGAATATGATGATGATGATGATGATGATGATTCCCACTAAAAATTGCATTCAAGGCAGCAAGTTGGTTTTCAAAAACAATAACAACAGGTAAAACCACATTTAGCTAAATCAGTAAAATCATATAAACCCACTGCACAGTAAAACTGCTAAGATCTGGGCCCCAATCCCCCCCTCTTGACAGTGACTGCAGACTTGATTGACACATTATCAATTTACAGTCTTTTCTTTTTACCTCCCTACTATGCTTGGAAAATGTAGTCATCTTTAAGCAGCGAAGTTTTCTTTTTTTTCACCCCTTGGAACTGCAAGATACAACTAGTAAACTGCATTTAAACATTTATAATAGCTAAATTACAATTACTATGCAAAGCCCTACAATAGACAGCTATATGGCTTGTTAAATGACTTTGCCTTTCTCTCTCTCTCTCTTTCTTCCCTCCTTTTTTTGAAAAGCATAATCATTTCCCTTTATTAGCTGAAGGATTTCATAATTTAAGGAAGATGAGAACCTATAAGTCACACTTTCAAATAAGGAACATGGATATTGCAAACATTAAATTCTCCCATAAAAATGTTAAGGCATCATTAAACTAGGATCAGATTAATACAATCCAGTCAATTCTGGATAGATATTGCCTGTAATAGGCTGAAACAATACCTAGTGATATAGGATGTATAAGATTTTACTGCAAGCAATTTATACACCTATAAAACATACAGGTATCACTCAAAACCGCCATTAACCATGCATGCCTTGCATTAAATCAAATGAATCTGATAAGCAGAAGAAAAGGGGGAAATTTCCCTCCCTTCTTATGCTTCTCGTCTCTATTATCTGTCACCACAAGCGTCTCATTTCTAATTTGAGACAAATAAGCACTCCATTCTGGTAACAGTTGACCTGCAAACACTTGACTTATCAATCTGTTTAGATGTCAGCTGGATTTATGTGTGCATGCCATGATCACACCTCCTTCTTATTACTTTCCCATAGAACCTGTGAAACTCAGCAGGGCTCCTTTCCCAATAAATTTAGAGTGTGGGACTAGACATTATCTCTGCCAATGAGTATTCCCAAACTTGATTTGATGAGATAAAGGGAATATGAGGAATGGGGTTCACTTAAAAGAAATAATCAACCAGTGGGTGGGTTGAGACAGATATTCCTTCTCTCCATCTGTCATTTTTCACTTGCAATTGTTTCTGGTTTTAAAGACAGGCTAGGAAGTAAAAGCAATATTCTGTTCTGTTTAGATAGGGTCAAGCCTCACCTGAAAGACTGTATATCATTATACAGTGGTACCTTGCATAAAGGAATTAATTAATTCTAAATAAAATTATGTTAAGCAAATTTTCCTTTATATAAGTTTCCCATAGGAATGCATTGAAAACAGAGTAATCCCATTTTTATGTTGTACAGATTCACCCCATAGTTGATTATGTTAAGCAAAGTTCCCCTATCTCCAGAATTTATTTTGTTGTACAGATTTTATGTTATACAAACTGTTTGTGATACAAGGGTCCACTGTAGTTAGAAGTCCAACCACCAAATACCAAAACGAATTACAAAACCTTTCAAAAATCTTCCTTGAAAACATGTGTGAACAAATCCTGGATATCACACCATAAGTATCACAACCAGCTACCTTCTACCAACTACCCAAAATACACAAACCAGACAACCCCAATGCTCAATCAAACATTAATTAATCCTTAATTAGTATGGTGTCCATTTATCCAGATAGTCCAACCCTCCCTTTCTTAACTGTTGTACCCCCAAAACCTCTCCTCTATTTTCAGCGCATTGATGGCCTCTTTTTTGGGGTGACAAGAAGTACCACTCTACATAGGACAAATGGACAATCTTCACACAAAAGAATTAATGAACACAAATCAGACATCAAGAATGGCATCCCAGAGAAATCTGTCTGAATTGACTTCAGTCTGCAATGCCATCTTTCACAGGATTTAAAGTTGCTATTCTGAAGAAGAAAAATTACTGAACAAGTATCCTGAGAAAAACAGCTGAGTTAAAATGTATACATATCTTTGTTACCCATCTCAATGGATTAAATATTAGATAAGTGTTCTTAAACCATTACCAAATGTGAAATACTACAGTAATTATATTATCTGCTATCATTTTCCTTCTCATCTAAGCACAGCCACATTTACAGAAAAACTTCACAGGTCAAGTCAGTCATTCTTAACTCATTTCAACATGTTGTTTCCACTGTTGTTTAATTTAGTGCTAATTATTGTTGCCATTTAGAGACCACTGTCCCTTTTTTTAGAACCTTACATGAATGTATTGACATGTACCCTCAGTATTCTCATTCGTATGTCTGAAGAAGTGGGCATGTGCCATGAAAGTTCACATTAAAGCATAGCAGTTAGTCTTTAAGGTTCCACAATATTGGGCTCTATCACATGTCCTTTAATATGCTGATTAAATTTCAAGATAAAGTGTTTCCAAAAATATTGTCCCCGCGGCCACCAGACTTTTTTTTTTTTTAAAAAAACTGGTTATTCCCCCTTTAGCGAGTTTTCCGAGATGTACCAGAGAAGTTGGGAATTTTTTGCTCCGCTAAAAAATGCAAGCCAGAAGTACATGGGAGCTCGCATATGATCCGTTTTTCGGTTTTTCTGTTTGTTTTTTTTTAAATCCTAGCCCCGACCAGGTTGTCCTGGGGCTCGTCCACACTTTTTAATTTTTTTTTAAATTTTCCCTCCCCTCAGTGCTGATCAGCTGTTAGCACTATTTTATTTTATTTAGCATGAACCAGATCATTCTAGGGCTCGTCTGTGCTCTCTCTCTCTCTATATATATATATATATAATTTTCCCCTTTCCCCCAGCCCCCAGTGTTGATCAGCTGGCCTTCAGGCTGTCAGAGCTGTTTATTTAATTATTTTTTATTTATTTTTCTAGTGCCACCTGCTTGCCCTCGGCTGGTCTGTGTTAAAAAAGAAAATCCTTGTACGTGGAAACGGAGATCCCACATCATCAGCCAGATGACCAAGAAAGAAGAAAATCCGGACTTTCACAATATCCAGATCTTCCCCAAGGTGAGATAGCAGCCAATGTTTGTCTCTTTTTTTTACCCCCTTTTTCCTTTCCTTTCCTTTCCTTTCCTTTCCTTTCCTTTTTTTTTTTTTGTTTTGGTTGATGTCAAGAAGGATATGATGGTGCTGAGAAGCATCCAAAGGAGGGCAGAACCAGAATGGTAGACAACAGAGAAGCCAAAGCCCCATGAAGAAGAGTTGAGGAAGTCAAGAATCTTGAGCACAGAAATAAGAAGACTGAGAGGTGTCATGATATCCATCCCCCAGTATTTAAGCAGTCCTGTCACAACTTGTTTTCTGTAGTTGCCAAGGACAAGACCCAAATGAATGGCTTCAAATTACAAGAAAGAGCATTTCATCCAAATCATGGGAAGAACGTCTTGTCAGTGAGAGCTCTTCAGTTCCAGATGGATGGAACTGGATGCATTTAAACAGCATTTACATGGCCAGTTCTCAACCGTGAATTAGCTATGGATCTTCTGTTTCACTAAGGTTTGGATCTGACTATCCTTGGGAATCTTCTTCAGCTCTACAATTCTTTGATTCAATGAGTAAATCAACAAAGGCTTGTGGCTGTGACACCACTGATATCCAGTCCAGGAAGAATAGTGGTGGAGACTACCAAGCCTAAGGAATCCCAGGTTTATTTATGGACCATCAGTCATAAAGTGAAGCATCCTAATATGGAACTTGTAGACCTGAGGCAACCATGTCCTGAAATAATGAAACCTCCTTTATCTCTTAATATACCACTGCTTCTAATGTTGTGGTAACTGTATTGTAAACAAGGATGTGCATTAGCCCTTTGGCATGCCTTCCTCTATTTGTGTCTTACTTGCCCTATACCATTTTGGAGACACTCTGATTTGGTCACCTGAGATTTAGTAGGATAACTGGTCTTTCACTCCATGAAACCTTTGGGTGCTAGATCTCAAACAAAGAAGAGGAAGTACTTTTTCACCCAGAGGATCACTGGCCTCTGGAACATCTTGCCAGAAGGGGTGGTGAGAGCTGTCAACCTTGACAGCTTTAAGAAAGCATTGGACAAGTTCTTGGAGAACAAGGGTATCAATGGCTATCATGATGGATACCTAAAGACAACCTCTGGGTTGGAGAGAGTGGCAGGATATCTTTCAATGCCATTTGCAGGTGAAGACATCTGCTTGGGAATGCCCTGAAGCAAATGTGTGAATCAGAATTCTGGGCTGGATGGGCTGTGGTCTGTTCCAGCAAGGCTGTTCTTATGAGATGTACAATTTTGGGAAACTTTGGCCGGGGGTGGGGGGAACATGTTTTCTAAATTTTTTTCAATGGCTTCAAAATTTCTGAAAAAATTTACGTCTCTGTAAAGCAAAGCAAAGTGTTCTGCTTATATACCGCCCCATACCACTTTAAGTAGTCTCTGGGCGGTTTACAATTTTAATTACAGTGTGCAGGCTACACATTGCCCCTCTCCAGCAAGCTGGGTACTCATTTTACTGACCTCGGAAGGATGGAAGGCTGAGTGAACCTTGAGCCGGCTACCTGGGATTGAACCCCAGGTCGTGAGCACAGTTTTACCTGCAGTACAGGCATTTAACCACTGCGCCACGAGGCTCCTGTATTGGTTGAAGTGATTTTTTGCTTTAATAATAACAACCTTTGAACTTACGTTACCCTATGAATCAAAGTGGCCAGCCCCTCTCCAGGAAGTACAATAGGTACAATCTGACTCCACAGCCAGGGACCTAAGCCACCAACCTACCCAGCTGTTTTGTTTGGTACTGTAAGCCTAATGTAAAGTTATTTGTCATCCAGACTCCTATGCAGTTACGTCAGTGAAGTTTAATGACTCATATGTGATGTGCTTTGATTGAACTACCCAATAAGATATAATACCAGGGCACACCTAAGCCATGTTAATGTTTCTGCTGCATGGATATGAGAGATGGTGAATTGGTGATGAGCCTGTAGAGCAGTGGTGGTGAACCTTCGGCACCCCAAATGTTTTGGACCACAACTCCCAGAATTCCTAGCCTAGACTGCCAAAGACAAAGGACTGTAGGAGTTGTGGTCCAAAACATCTGGAGTGACGAAGGTTCACCACTACTGCTGTAGAGGTATAAAGGAGGAACAGTGTTGTATGGTTATGGGATAGTGGACAGAATGACATACTATTTATTTTATTTTATTTTATTTTATTTTATTTTATTTTATTTTGAGTATTTCCCCCCCCCCACCTTTCTCCTTGGAAGAGGACCCAAGGTGGCTTACAGTAAGGAGAGACAATATACAATTAAGACAAAATCAGTTTGAGAAACAGGGAATTGAGGGGTAACTTACACCATTAGATGGCAACATTAAACCTAACAATTGATAACATAATGTCAATGCAATCACACAAGGAGAGATATAACCACAAAGTTATAAGTGGTTATAAACACAAAGTCTGTGTAGCCATGTATGGTAGATTCATATAAAGACACAGTAGGCACTCCATCATTCAGAACTAGAATTCAAGAGACCTACATGTGAATTTTTGTTTAACCATGTCTAATGACAACCTCCAGGTTGGAGAGATAGGCAGGATATCTGCCTATCTCTCCAAGGACCAGATGCAGGGGAGTGGTATCAGGAGACAGAGATCTAGTCTTGTGCACTCCCAGACATATTTGGTGGGGCCACTGTGAGATACAGGAAGCTGGACTAGATGGGCCTTTGGACTGATCCAGCATGGCTCTTCTTATGTTCTTATGTTCTTATGTTCATGGGAGCTCTCTGATAAAAGTACTACTTAAATATCTCTATTACCTTGAAATCCCTGTTAGGGTCACTTTAAATTGGTTCCAGATTGACAGCATTCAGCATCCGGTGTCATAATGAAGGCTGCACCTGTAATCTTCTTTTGTGATCTGCAGAAAATGCATGAATGAAGGCTCTGATCTCAACTCAAGCAGCCACAGACCAGGAGGAAGCTGGTGCTAGCAGGCTAGAGAAGTAGACACCAATGAATGCTTGCGGAATTGGCTACTGGGCATTTGACATCCTGACTACATTCCAGATTCCAGATTCTAGAGGTCAGCAGCACTCCTCCAGGCTGGAGCCCACAGGGTTGAGAGACAAGTCCTGCCTCATTCTCAGCATGCACAAATGAGCGTTACTAATTATGATTACTGGCTGTTTAATGCTTAAGGGAAAAGCAGTCCACTCCCTGTCTTGGGCTGTCACAGGATCCCCCCCCCCATACACACACACACACCTATGTTCTGATATAGGCTGTTACTTCACGTCCCTCTCATCATTGTTTGCGGTCCTGCTTGGGACCAGTATGAGGAAATCTTACCGCACGTCCATTGCATGACAACAGGAGTTCGTCTCGTCCACGCCCTCTGAACTGAGATTAAAGCATGATGAGCCATAGCCCTCCTTGGGGTTGGGAATGTGCTTGTCTCGGTTCTCGTTCCGAGACGAGTGCCCGTGAGGTAAGGCTCGTCACGCAACGTGCCATTCTCCATCTAGTGGCACGAGTGCGAAGTGCCATTCACCAGTACATTCCCTATGGAGTCAGCAATGCAGTGCAGAGAGATTAAAAGACAAATGCCTCGAACTTAGCTCCATAACACATTGAAGGCAAAGTTGAGGAGATTCAAAAGATCGAAAAATGGAAGATCGGACCAAAAAAAACCCCACCTGAGAACGAAGGCTGAGAAGTTCAGACGTTGTCAGAAACAAGGATGTGCAGTAACAGTCATCACAGTACCACCAATCATGCCTGTGGCTACACGGGAACAGGGAGAGTACCGGAACAAGCCCATATGACTGCGAGCGACATGTTCACGAAACGAATGTCAACTCGGATAGAGGAAGGACGTGAAGTAACCGTCATAGTCATCAGCAGAAAGGAACATTTTTAGCTAGCCATGTAAATTGTCACTTATACAGAAATGCACCAAAATTTTCCTCATTGCCTATGAAATAGCAAGTTTGGGAGGGGGCGCTCAGAGAGAACCCATACCTTTGCAAGGCTAAATGTGTGCACTTCTGGCAATACACAACTAATGTCTTGTTGCAGGAACTGTAAAAAAAATAGAAGCACTGAACAGGTTGCTTGTGTCTTTGAGAGCAATCAGGCTATCCTTCTGTGATTGTCATGTGCACATGCTAAGCTTCTGACAGCAAAAAGTACTGAAGCTGTTTCACACACAACTTGCTCAAAGCTCACTGTTATTGTGGGGACTTGGTTAATGTCTTGCACTCATTCTGGAGGTTAGAGCACTGGAGGATAGAGGATAGAAATCAGTGGTTCTTTACCGGGGGTCCCAGGCATCCTTGAGCTACAACTTCCAGAAATCTTGTCCATCACAGCTAGTGGTGGAGGCTTCTGGGAGTTTTAATCCAAGAACTCCTATGGACCTAAAATGGGAACCACTACATTATATCCTTGAAGGCTGCTCACTAGGCTGCCTCAGGGCGTTGATAGCCATGTGGTCATAGGTAGGCAGGACCATGCTGTTAGGCATGGAGAGGCAACTCTCTGGTATATAAGCATTAGTAGCACAGGTGAAAACCAGCAGATGTCTGATAGACAATAGACAGATGACATGGAACACAATTGTGGACACTGCTTATTTTCTTTGCTAACTTAGATGCATGGGGAAATGTCTGGAAGTTGAGTCATGGCAACTGGACTTCTTTTCTTGTAAGATCAAAATGTTTTGGTACTTCCTCAGACTGGTGAAGCTGCTTGGATGAGTAGCGAAACAGTTCGATTTCACAAGAAAAGATGTTGCCATGACTCAACTCCCAGATGGATGGCAAGTTTTGTTTCTCAAATCATTGTGAGATTATCTATAAGGATAACAAGGCCAGGAGTTGCTTTGTAACACAGAAGGAATCCATCTGGAAAACAAAGACACCATATTTCATGATGTCTCATTCAGAAGTTGGAAAAATTGCTTTCCTGGACATGCCATACCTGCTATGAAAATATGAGGTGTGGTACTCCAAAAAATTAACTTTTATGCCTTATCTTCCATATCCAACGTGTGGGATATCATTGCAGCCGAAGAAAGCAGTGCTAGTTCTGAGAAAGAAGAAAGTATCAGTAGACTTGAGAGAACGCTAAGACCTGAAGCTGATAATCTTTTTTTTAAATTGCATTTTTAAAACAAATTGTTCAAATTGAACTGGGGATGCTCAGTATCCCCCGAATACTGTCTCAGAATGAAACAAAAATTGGGCGGGGAAATATACTATGATGGCTAGAATTCCGACTATTAATGATCTACGTCACAACATTTTGTCTCAGTTCTTGTTGCTGGTATGTTCCTTCCTGCCTGTATAGGTTGAACTTGCAAACCTTTTTTCTCATGCAGTTATGAGCCACAAGAGGGTGCTGAAGGAAGCAATAAAGATAGAATATTATCCACTCCAAAGCAGAAAACAGTATTTTCTTTAAAAGTCGCCCATCTGAGCGCAACTCTAAAAGATACCAGCTCCTTAAGTCTTCCTGAAGAAAAGATGTGAAGAATGCAGTACACACTTGAACATCATTCAGTTCCTCACCGTACCTTAAAAAGAAATTTCTTGTCAGCCTTGTAGGGCTAGCAAAAATCCTGTTGCTTTATGCTTGCATGTGGAAAACACATTTGATTACATTGCGGATCCATGAGAAATACTAAATGCACACCTCAGCAGGGCAGGAGCCTTGTGGCGCAGTGGATAAATGCCTGTGCTGCAGCTAAAACTGGCCTCACAACCTGGGCTTCAATCCCAGGTAGCAGGCTCATGGTTGACTCAGCCTTCCATCCTTCCAAAGTTGATACAATGAGTGCCCACCTTGCTGTTGGTGGTGGTGGGGGAATAGAGATGGGCACGAATAAAAAAAATGGTGTTTCATTTGTCGTTTAGGGGCTCCGTTTCGGTTCGTTTCCGTTTTTTGCAAATTTTTGCAATTTTTTTTTCGTTTTCGTTTGTTTCATTACCGTTTCGTTACCATTTATTTCAATTTTTTGTGATTTTTTTTTAGCTTTTAAAGCAGTTCAATGTATTGCTGTAACGAAAACGAAATGGTGTTTCTGTTCGTTTCGTTTCATTTTAGAGATAAAATTCGTTTGTCGTTTCATTGCATAACGAAATGAAAAAACGAAAATGGAAACAAAAATTCTTCGTTTCGTGCCCATCTCTAGTGGGGAATGTGTAGCCTGCATAATTAAATTGCAAACTGCGCAGAGCGTGCTTGAAGTATTATGGGGTGGTGTATATAAGCAGAATGCTGCCTAGATGCTCTAAGCACATCCGATCTCGTCTGATTTCGGAAGCTAAGCAGGGTTGGCCCTGGTTAGTACTTGGATGGGAGACCACCAGTGAATACCAGGTGTTGTAGATGCCTAGAGTAGGAACTGGCAAACCTCTCCAGTATTCCTGCCAAGAAAACTCCATGGTCATGGGGTCACGTAGAGTCGGTCATGACTGTAATGACACAAAACACACACACACACACACACACACACACACACACAAGCAGAACACTTTGCTTTTGCTTTGCAAACCCCAGCCACATCCTTGCAAGGTAAGACAGACAGAGAAGGCAGATGTGGTCTTCAAATAGGGATCAACACAAGGCATTTGGAGGGCTGAAGTTTGGCCACCACTGACCTAAAAGAAAGGACAAGATGGGATGCAGGACCATACTTGAGGTATGCTCCAGCCATTAGGCCACACTGTCTTTCACTTCCTGGCTATTTGTGAAACTCAAGTAGGCAACCTTGGCTATAAACCTTTAGGGAATCATCAGTGCTAAGCACCCCCAGTCAGTCTGTGACTGGATTGTGCCCCCAGGAACTCCAAAACCTACAAGGCTTTGCCTTTTCATTGCACACCATTCTAGAGATAACATAGGCTGCCACCATAGACATTAGACTATACTGGAAATAACAAGACAGCAAAAAGAGCAAAGTTTTTTTTTTTTAAAGGGAATTCATGGCAAAACAGAGTTGCAGAAAACAAGAGTACAATAAAGCTGACCTAACTTTTACCCAGTGTCTGGAAAAACAAAATAACATACAACAGGAATACACCTTCTCAAGGTGTATTTTTTACCAGGACTGGCTACTAGATGGAAGCAGAGACTATTCAAGACAGTGCCAGGGTTCCCTCGGCATAGTCACCAGAGAAACAAGTAGGTGCTGTACAATACTTTGGTTGTCCGAGGAGAGTATGAGAAGACTGTATGGCAACCCTGGTTGGCCTCCCCGGTGCCTCAGAGGGCCAGGACACCTGGGAAACACAGGCCTAACAGGAGGCTAGCAAAATGGGTCTTCCCCCTGATTCGACACAGCAGTTATTCCATTCGTTTAACATGATTAGTTCCTGCACTCTAATACAAAAGGTCTAGACAGATGAAATAACAATAATGGATCATATTGTATTGGTCATTTAATTAATATTCCTTCATATGGGTCTTTTAATTAACATTCCTTCTCATGTTCTGCATGAATGCATAAATAGATACAGATTAAAGAGAGATCATCTTGGAATTACAACACCAACGTTAGGAAGTAATGTGACATCAACCCATGCTCTGGCTTTTCATCCTCCTGGTTTGAACAACCACTCTCGATCCTAACTCCAAGTCCTTTGAGTCTATCAAACAACCCTCTTCATGCCCCACCCTTGCTTCATCATGAGGAGAAAGTGGGGGATTTTATCAGGCTGTCCTGGAGGCTTCCTGCCAAGTGAGTCTTAGTGGTGTGCTTTTTACAATAGATCCAACTATCTAGATTAGGTGAACCAAAGGTCTTAAAAAAGTGCTGCTTATAATGTAATCCACCCCATAGCACTTGGAGCACCCTCTGAGTGGTTAACACCATCAAAGCAAAGCATGCTGCTTATATACCACCCCATAATGTTTAAACAATTCTCTGGGAATGTTACAATTTAATTATGCAGGCTACACATTGACACACCCACACCCATGAACTGGGTACTCATTTTACAGACCTCTGAAGTATAGAACGCTGGGTCAACCACAAGCCAGTTACCTGGCATTGAAGTGCTGGTTGTGAGCACAGTTTGGGCTGCAATACAGCAGCTTAAGCCCTGTGCCACGGGGCTCCTGCATAATTATTCAGGTTACACATTGTCCCTACCTACAAACCTGGTGGGAATTCAAATTAACCAACCTCAGAAGGATGGAAGGGCGAGTCAATCTTGAGCCAGCTCCTTAAGCTCCTAGAACTCAGGCAGTGAGCAGAGTCTTGACTGAAGTACTGTGGTTTAACCTCTGCACCACAAGGCTCCAGTGCAACAGGGGACCAGCTTGTTATCACTGAAATCTCCAGGGAATGTGAATGAACCAAAGCTTGACTTTGGTGCCTGTAGCTCTGCCTATTCTGACAAGCTGCGAACAGCTCAGGTTCCAAAGGAAACCATGGAAATGCACACAGCTGCTTTTTGCACATTGCCAAAAAGCATCAAAAACCTCAAATACCATCCATGCCTGGAATCATTTTCTGGACTTCCAAGAACAGGCTTGGTATGACTGGCCAAAATCCTACTGGCTATTTTTGCTGAGAGAACTATCATAAGTCACAGGGGCATCAGACTCCTAGCTTTGCTGAATGAAAGGCCTGGATTATTTACAATTCCTTGGATCGGCAGTCACATTACTGTGGAAAAATGTTTGTGAAGATTCTCAGTGATCCCGGTGAGTTTATCTGGAAGATGAGTCATGGCAACTGGACTTCTTTTCTTGAGAGATTGGAATGTTTCGCTGCTCATCCAAATGGCTTCGTCAGTCTGAGGAAAGCTAGTTGCGAGTCCTCCATTTTATAGTTCACTTTGCCCTCGTGTCACCCTGGTCTGAAATAGGCTCATAAGAAAAACAATGGCCTGAATAGGCTCATTTGGTAGATAATAGTCTCAATAGGCCTTTAGGTGAACAATGGCCTAAATATGAGCCCATTGTTCACCTTAAGGCTATGGATAGTGTTGTCTACCTAACAAGCCTATTCAGGACATTGTTCATCTTATGAGACTTTTTTAGACCAGGGTGACAAGAGGTCAAAGCTGACTATAAGATGGAGGAGTCGTAACTAGCTTTCCTCAGACTGACAAAGCTCATAGAATCATCGAGTTGGAAGAGACCTCAAGGGCCATCTAGACCAACCCCCTGCCATGCAGGAACCCCCATCACAGTGCTCCTGACAGATGGCCATCCAGCCTCTGCTTAAAAACCTCCAAAGGAGGAGATTCCACCACCCTCTGCAGCAGCATATTCCACTGTCGAACAGCTCTAACTGTCATGAAGTTCTTCCTAATGTTTAAATGGAATCTCTTTTCCTGTAGTTTGAGACCACTGCCTCACATCCTAGTCTCTGAAGCCATGGAAAACAAACCAGTCCCTTCTTAAATGTGACATCCTTTCAAATATTTAAACATAGTTATCATATCCCCTCTCAGCCTTCTTTTTGTATGGCTAAACATTCCCAGCTCCCTAAGCCCCTCCTCGGATGACTTTTTGGATGAGCAGCAAAACGTTTCAGTGAAGTCCAGCTGCCATGAGTCAACTTCCAGATACTGTGGAAAAGACATTGTGTTAGTTATATAAGGAAAGGACATTCTAGATTGCATGAAAAGTTTAATTTCCATGGAACTGGTTCAATGACCAGAACTCTAGAGAAGACTTGGACTGTTTCTGTCTTTCAAATTACATAGTGCAATGAAATGGAAGGGGGAGCATAGAGAATAGCCTGCTTAAATTCAGAGAGCTATCATATTTCCTAAAGATTTAGCTTTATGAGGGCAATATCCCACTGCTGACTAATGGCAAGTCAACAAAAGCCTCATGTTTTCAACTACCTTTGCTCGTTCGGACTAACAAGTGGATTGCTGTGATTTTTAACACTCCACAAGATTCCCTTCACCCAGGGCTAAAATTCAACTAAAATTTGCAGTGATGTGCAGCAGTCCCATTGCTCTCAATGGGACTTCAGCCACAAGCAGCTGGATGAAGGCACCTTTGTACAAAACGATACAGTTATCCAGCAGCAAGAGTTAATAGCCACAGGGAAAACTTTACCACTGTTAACTCAGACATAACACTGTTGAACACAGAGAGTTCACAGATTCCCACGCAAGCCAACCAGAGCTCAAGGAACAAACACTCACGCCATGTGTGAAGCACTCAATCCTGTTCTATAGCTTTCAGTGAAAACCGAGTCCTGAAAACGCTGGTAAGATCTCCTTGTGGATTAAGCCCCACTTTGGGGTAGGTTGTCCTTCTGTCCGGATCACAACCATGAGCCTTCCTTTAAACAGACTTCCTCCTCTTCCCAAACATGTTGATCAGTTTGGCCATGGATTTTGACCCACTGGGCCGTCTCCTTTCTTTTATTTTGGAATGGGAGCTGACATTCTTCAGCACTTTGGTGAACATGGCTGCCACTTCCTGACAATGTTCTGCTGCTGAGAGTTCACAGAACTGGCACTTGTATTCAAGGGCCAACTTGTGCCCTTCCTCCCAGCCAACTTCTCGCATGTGGCACAAATCTTGCTTGTTCCCGACCAAGACAATGGCTGACTCTGACGTTCTGAAGGAAGATGGAAAGAGAAAAGACCCATCAATGTGATTGTGTCAACCCTATTCCCCCCCCCCCAGTAATCTTATTAGATGGTTACTTCACGTCCCTCTCATTGCAGTTCACGGTCCCAGTACAAGAAAATGTTACTTCACGTCCATTGCGTGATGGCGGAATCTCATCCTGACCATGCCCCTGAACTGGGATTTAAGCGTAATGAGCCATGCCTCTCCCTGACCTTGGGAATTCTCTTGTCTTGGTTACTGTTTTGAGACAAGTGCCCATGAAGTAAGGCTCATCACGCAACATGCGCATTCTCCATCTAGTGGCATGAGTGCAAAGTTGCATTCTCCAGTACAATCCCAATGGCATAAACAATGCATCGCAGAGAGGGAAGAAGGCATAAAACCTCGAACTTTGCGGCTTAACACATGACAGGCAAAGTTATGGATAATCAAAATATCGAAAAAAGGGGGGAAAGGGGGGAAATGAAGGCAGGGAAGTACAGATGTTGTCACGAAACAAGGACGTGAAGTAACAGTCATCATGATACTATCAATCACACCTGTGGGTAAACGGAAACAGGGACAGAACTGGGACAAGACCACGTGACCATGAACGACGTTATCACGAAACGAATGTAATCTCGGAACGAGGAAGGACGTGAAGTAACCATCTCACAGTGCTTATACTGCTAAAACGGAGGACCTTTGAGGTTCCCTCCAAGCTCTACAACCTAAACAGACATCATTTAAAAATATTTGCTGGCATCAAGTGAGGGGAATGATGCCGCTGGTGGGAACAGGTTGCCTTTGCTTCCATTTTGCTTCATGCAAGGCTTAATCTCACTGAATGCAAGTCAAGTGCAACCTGAAAGTCGAACGAGGATGCTTTAATTAGGGGCAGTTTGCTGCTACCAGTGATACATTCATTGTACACCAGTGTTGCGACACAGCAGGATTTTTGTAGTTATATAATACAGTGGGCTCTTGTATAACAAACGGTTTGTATAACCTAAAATATGTACAACATAAAAAATTCTGGAGATAGGGCAGATTTGCTTAACAGAATTGTCTATGAGGTGAATCCATACAACACAAAAATGGTCACAATTAGGGACTACTCCATTTTCAATGCATTCCTATGGGAAAATTGTATAAAGGAAATTTTGCTTAACAGAATTACATTTGGAATGAATTAATTCCTTTATACAAGATACCACTGTATTCAGCATGAAAATCACGTGTTCAAGCACTGATTAGAAATCCACGCCTAGACCAAAAATCTACATCCGTTCTTTCACAGTTGAGCTATTACACCATAAAGAACCTTAGAGTGAAATGTAGTTTGCTGAAATGCTGTTTCTCCTATTAGCATTTTGAATGCTAACACTATAAATAAGGTAAAGATAGATCTACTGAACTCTAGGTCCTTCACTCCCTTGAGAAAGAGAGAGGAACTCTCAAAGCAAATTAAATATCTGAAGTGCATATCTCCTTAAACATGTTAACAATCACTTTCCTCTTGTATGTTGGGATGCCTCGTGGCGCAGTGGTTAAATGCCTGTACTGCAGGTAAAACTGTGCTCACGACCTGGGTTCAATCCCCGGTAGCAGGCTCAAGGTTCACTCAGCCTTCCATCCTTCCGAGGTCGGTAAAATGAGTACCCAGCTTGCTGGGGGGGCAATGTGTAGCCTGCACACTGTAATTAAAATTGTAAACTGCCCAGAGACCACTTGTAGTGGTATGGGGCGGTATATAAGCAGAACACTTTTGATGGAACTTGGGAGTGGTATCAAGAGATAGAAATCTAGTCTCATGCACTCCTGGACATATTTGGTGG
>JAHTLZ010003526.1:7243865-7259728 GCA_023846285.1 Phrynocephalus versicolor | reverse complement strand
CACACACACACACACACACACACACACACACACACACACACACACACCGCTCCCAGCCCGTGAATGCGTCCTGAAACCCCACGAAAAAAGCCACTCACCGAAGGCAAAAACAACCACACCAGGTGGACTGCGATGGTCAGTTTCATCCTCTTCTTCTTCTTCCCTGGGTCTTCAAAAAGGAAGGAAGGAAGGAAGGAAGGAAGGAAGGAAGGAAGGAAGGAAGGAAAAATATGCTAACTGCATATTACAGTGTGAGGTTTCGTGGTTATGTCCACTTCTTCCGACTTTGGGAATCTGATTAACCTTGCCTAACAAAAACAATTAATAGAGCATCAAACTGTTAATAAGAATTAATAATGACAATGATTAACAGAGTGCAACATAAACAGAGCTGCAGAAACGGCTATATTAGAAACAGCATACATAGTACATTGATATCTAACAGATACTTGGGTTTTTGGTTGAAAGGTGTATCTGTTACATTATGCTAGTCAATGTTATTATGACTGGGCCTGAATGTTTATTTACCGACGGTTATTAACCAAATCACACATGATGTTCATTCTTCTTCTTCTTCTTCTTCTTCTTCTTCTTCTTCTTCTTCTTCTTCTTCTTCTTCTTCTTCTTCTTCTTCTTCTTCTTCTTCTTCTTCTTCAGAAGTGGTTTGCCATTCCTTTCTTCTGGGGGTGGGGGTGGTCCTGGGAATGTGCAGCTTTCTCAAGAGTGTATAGGCTGGCCCTTTTCCCAGCAGGCACAGTGGGGAATTAAACTCTCAGCCTCTGGCTCAGTAGCCAGATTTCTAAACCCACTTTGTTTTTTTTTTGGGGGGGGGCGTCCAAGAGCTGGCTTGGCCAAACTTTTTTACCCATTGTGATGGCACATTGCAACAACAGTGTGATGCTAATAGAATGTTGAAGAAGGTCTTAACTGACATACTTCAACATTTTTCTGAGTCATGACTACCAAGAAAATCATGGAAAGGTTCACTATAAACAGAATTGACATCAGGGCAGATGATGATGATGATGATGAATTGATCAGCTCATGGTAAGCCGCCCAGAGTTCCTATGGGAATATGGGCAGGATAGAAATTCAACAAATAAAATAAATAAATATAAATAAAATAAATAAGAAAAGAAGTCCAGTTACCATGACTCAACTTCTAGATAATCTCACCTGGATGACTGAGAATCTTAACATTCTAAGCACATCACTGAACTACAGAATTCCAGAATCCATGGAATGGACCTATAGCAGTGTTTAGGGGTAGCAACTGCCTTCAAATCCAGTTTTGGGGGCTTTCCAAAAGCACCTTTCTTGATGGCATCAACCATTGATCTGGTCTATCATGGTTCTTACATTATTATATGGTCAATTTACGGAGACAATTCTATTCTAAACTAGAAACTCCACTGCCATCTCTGTCCTTGGCTCTGTATAACTTGAGAGTAGATGCCTTAGCAACAGGACCAGGTCCCAGAAACAACATTTTAAGTACAGTACAAAGAACCTTCTCAGAAATGGGATCTTAAAATATAAATGGAGGTATGTCTGCATACTGTTGTGATAATGCTTATTTTTAGGGTTGGAATGCTAACTCTATTTTCTTTTTTTAGCCCTTGTGTTTATATTTTCCCTGTGAAAAGACAGAACACAAAAAATGGGAAATTGTCTGAAAATTCGCCTTCGGCCTTAGCAAGTTAAACACTGCAATTCTTGCTGAAGAGGAAATATTTAATAAATTCCAGAAGGCAAATGGGTGTCTTGAAGATTGTGCTTTATGTATCTTTTTAAAATAGAACTTTATTTGCAACAATTCCTTTTAAGAATAGACCCACACAGTGGGTTGCCTAACAGTTCCTCATAGCTAATTAAATTCAATAAAGCAAGTAGCAAACTACTACTGACAAATGAGTTCCAGGATAACCAGGCATAGTTATGACTGAATTAACTCATATGACAGAGAATTTTGCTATTCTAAATCTTTATTGGGATATTAAAATGTCTGTCTTGGTTTCATTGCCCTTCTCCAAGTCCTAAGACCTCTATTATTATATATATTTAAAATATTTTACCCCTCCTTTCTCCTTAAAAAAGGGCCTAAGGTGGCACACATCTTCTTCACGTGCCATGTCCTTATAGAACGTTGGCGATCAGTAGCCTGGACTGGTTTCTATCTAATGCTAATCTAAATAGAGCAGCTGTTCTCACTGTGGACCATTGGCTTAAGTTCTTAAGGCAGAATGTTCTTCTACATCCTGGGCCATTTTTCCTTGAAAGATAACTATTTTTCCTTGAAAGATAACTTGCAGGAGTCTCCAGGGCCACTTTTTTCCACCTCCGCAAGATCGCTCAGATCTGTCCATACCTCGACGAGTCCTCCCTGAGGACAGTTGTGCAGGCCCTCATGATCTCGAGAATCGATTACTGCAACGCACTCTACATGGGGTTGCCCTTGACTCTTGTCCGGAGACTCCAACAGGTGCAGAATGTGGCAGCCAACCTGGTGGTGGGTGCTCCTAGATACGACCACATCACCCCAGTTCTGGCATGCCTGCATTGGCTGCCCGTGGCTCTCCGGATAAGGTTCAAGGTCCTGGTTTTGGTTTTCAGATCCCTCCACGGCTTGGGTCCTGAATACCTGTCGGAGCGTATCACCCAGAGGTCAGCTGAGGCCAGGCCCACATGAATGTCACAGGCGCTCTCACTCAGGGTGGCCACTCCCAGGGAGGTGAAGAGGTCATCTATGCGCAACCGCACCTCCTCTGTGGTGGGTCCATTGTTGTGGAACCACCTTCCGAGTGAGCTGTGCCTTGCACAGTCCCTGCCCGCCTTCAAAAAGGCTGTGAAAACCATGCTGTTTAGGGAGGCATATGGCAATGTCTAATTTTAATTTTACTTAATTTAATTTAATTTAATTTAATCTTATTTACTTCAGTTTTTTTCCCTCTCTCTCTTTCCCGTTGATGCCACTTGCCTGAGGGTCTTCACCCTCTTTTTTGTCTATACTGCTGTTTTTAACTATTTGTAAACCGCCCAGAGTTCCTGTTGGAAGATGGATGGTATAAAAATATAACAAATAAATAAATAAATAAATAAATAAATAAATAAATAAATAAATAAATGAAAGAGCTAGCAGTCTGGGTATGGTCTTGGACCCAGCATTGTCCCTGGAGTCCCAGGTGGGGACTCCGTGCCGAAGTCTGCCTTTTACCAATTTCACCTTATTGCCCAGATCTGTTGATACCTTGATAGCCCTCCCTAATAACTATTGTGCAGGCGCTGGTCATCTCAAGGATAGATTACTGCAATGCTCTCTACATGGGGCTTCCCTTGACCCTTGTTCGGCGATTGCAGCAGGTACAGAATGCAGCAGCTGTATTGGTCATGGTGCGGGCAGGTTTGACCGCATCACCCCAGTTCTGGCTTGACTGCATTGGTTACCTGTTGCCTCCCAAAAAAAAGTTTCAAGTGATTGGTTTTGGTTTACAAAACTCTCCATGACTTGGGACCTCAGTATTTGACAGAGCGGATCTCGCAAAGGTCACAGCTGGCCTGCCCCACCAGAGCGTCACTGGCACTCTTGTTACGGGTGGCCACTCCCAGAGAAACCTGTAAGGCTTCCACTCATAATGTGGCTTTCTTGATGGTCAGCCCACCTTTGTGGAATAAACTGTCAACAGAGATTTGCCAAGTGGAGTCCCCACGATCTTTTTAAAAAGCCTTGAACACCTGGCTCTTCAAAGATGCATGTTGCTCCCCTGTTTTTCTGTTGTTCTTTTTTTAAACTTGGATCTTTTTTCTGCCTGGGTGCCTCTTGCTGGGTTATACTCTGCTTTTTCTTTTTGTTTTTTCTTTTTCTTTTTTGGTATTGCTATTGTTATGGTGCTTTATTATTTTTCATTATGTTCTGTCTTTGGTTTTGACTGTTTTCTACTTACTGTTTGGTCTTTGTTAACCTGCCCAGAGTTCCTGTGGGAAAGTCGGTGTAATCTAAAAATACAAAAATAAATAAATAATAAAGAAATTTCTCATTGCACATTATGTGTCCAAAACACTGCAATTTTCTTCTCTTTGTGGTATTGAGGATTTCTAGCTTTTTATTCATGTGCTGTAATGCAGCCACATTAGTGACTCTGGCTGTCCAAGGTATCTTCAGAATGTGACTGTACATCTACATTTCGAATGCTTTCAGCTTCTTGCCTAAAGTGTCTGTAAGGGTCCAAGTTTCAACACCATAGAGATGTATACTGAATACATAGGATTGAAGTATTCATGTATGAAGTCTGATAGATAACTCCTGGTTTGTCAAGAGTTTTCTCATTTTCTGAGAAGAATTTATAACTTGTTCAATTCTGCAATGGATTTCACATGAAGGGTCCCAGTTATCCTTGACACAGCACCTCAAATATTTATAAGATAATGTTCTTTCAATTATATCACTGCTGATCTTGAGAAGGTTCTGTGAACCATTATTTTTTTTTGGCTGATAACCATCCATTTTGTCTTTTTCATGTTAAGTCGCGATCCCATGGCACTGCTTTCTGTAGCCACAGAAACCAATATAACCCTTGCAAATCTGCCAGACTTCTTGCAAGCAGGACAGCGTCGTCAGCGTATCTTATGTTATTAACAAGAACTCCACTCACCTTCACACCTTGGTGCTTTTATACAACATTAAAAGAGAGCAAAGATGGGGCCAGGCTCAGTGGTGGTTCACCTTTTTAAATGCACACACTGATATTATATTTTTTTTCAAAATGCCACTTCAGCTTTAAAAAGGTGTGAAGTCTTCAGCTCAGCAGCATTCCCCCCACTCCAATGAACACATATGTGTGTGGTGATGGGCAGGATTAGGAAGGATGCCAGCTTCAGAACTAAAAGGTGATAACATTTTCCCTCCAGAGACATATTCCCTTCAAAACTCCCTTGCTTGAGCAATCAAATTTCGGATGAAGACCATATGTATCATCCAGTAAGTAACTTTTTTTTTTTAAAAAAGTCATGTACATCTGCACTTTACTAAACTGAAAACTGTATGCTAGTATAATTGCATGAATGTACAACCAGAAGGAAATTCAGCTTCTAACGGTGTACTCTACTTTCTTATCCTGATTCTCTGGAGATGCCAAAAGACTGTCTCCACCGAAGCTGTTAAATCCAAAACCCAATCAGACCAATCTCTAGCCTCTCTGTATTTAGCAGGGAGACCTAAAATATCTGCAGTTATGCTGATATGAAGAGAGTCTCCCTTCAGAAGCTTCTGCACAAAGTCTAGTGTCTGTGGGATGAAAGAAATATGGTCCCAGCCTTCATTACACTTAAGATGCCTTCTGCTGTTTCATGCAAAATACCAAAGTAGGGTATGATAGCAACTGTCAGCAGCCACTGCCCTGCTGGACAGTCAGAGGGTCTGATCTGCCAACCAGGTGTGGAATTATCGTTTTTTAAATAAGAGATTTGCAAGTCATAGCCAATAAGTCTCATCAGTATTGAGCCAGATAGAACAGAGGTTTGACCCAATGTGAGTAGCTTTTAAGCTGCCTAGATGCCCTAAGCACATCTGATCTAGCCTGATTTTGGAAGCTAAGCAGGGTCAGCCCTGGTTAGCACTTGGATGGGAGACCACCAGGGAATACCAGGTGCCGTAGGCACCTGGAGTAGGAACTGGCAAACCCCTCCAGTATTCCTGCCAAGAAAATTCCATGGATGTGGAGTCACGAAGAGTCAGTCACGACTGTAACAACACAACACACACACAAGTAACTTTAATATATGTAACCACAGACCATGAGTGATACTTGTTAAATATAAGAAGTTGCAGACCCTGGTTACAGTTGAAGAAGTTACAGTGATGGACTGGAATCACCCAAAGTGACCCTTCCTGATTACAGTTGTTTTATGATTAACTCTGAAATGTTCCGTTGAGTCTTCCAAACTGGCCTCATGAGCTTTTGTTCAGAAAAAAGCTGTCCTTCTGTTTTGGTACAATTCCTGTCTAGGAGTTTTGAAACCCATATTTAGAACTTCCATGGCAAGTTGATGTGTGATACTGTCCAGCTTACTTCCACCCGGACAGGGCGGCTCTGCAAACTGCCCGGGAACCTTAAGGCAGGCTATTAATCTAAAATGTTGTCATAAAGAGAAATGCATGCCTATTCTGGGGTGACTAGGTGGGTGTGAACACTCTTTGTCAACACTCAGAAGTCTGGTGGCTTGGGATAAATACATTCTGCTCAAAGTCATTGAAGACTCAAGGTTGACTTTCATTGAGACGGGATGTCAGTTTGACTAGCTCAAGATCTACTGTATGATGGGAAATGATTGTATTTTGACCTGGTTGAAGTTTATAAACTCATACACGGTATGGACAAAGTAGATAAGGAAAAACTGTTTTCCCTATCGCACAACATTTGAACTAGGGGGCACTCCATGAAACGTTTGGGTGCTAGATCTCAGTCAAATAAGAGAAAGTACGTTTTCACCTGGAGGATCACTGGTCTCTGGAACTCCCTGACAGAAGAAGGGGTGACAGCTGTCAGCCTTGACAGCTTTAAGAAAGGATTAGACAAGTTCATGGAGAACAAGGGTATCAAAGGCTATCATGATGGATGCCTAAGGACAACCTCCAGGTTGGAGAGAGAGGCAGGATATTTCGCTCAATGCCATTTGCAGGGAATCATAAGCTGCTGTATACATCTGCTTAAGAATGCCCTGATGCAAATGGTGAGCCACTGTGTGAGACAGAATGCTGGGCTGTATGGGCTGTGCCTGTTCCAGCAAGGCTGTTCTTATGTTCTTAAGACCAATTCCTGGAATCCAAAGGTCATCATGGTATGTGGGCCCAAGACTGAGAAGGCCCAAATTTTGTAAAACATATCTAATGACATTCAACACATGAACCACTTTTTTGGGGGGGGAAGGGGGAGGAAGAAAAGCACAGCTTTATTGTCAGAGAAGCAGCTATTCTGAGCCAGGCTGTGGGTCAGCCCCTAACTCAGTTATTGAAATGAGGTGTGTGTGTGTGTGGAATGGGAGTTCTAACAGCCTATGGACTGACTCAAAGGACACCAGTCTGTTCACCTCTGGTTTCTATCCCAGTCCTTAGCCAAGAAAACACCAAAAGCAGCATGAACATTTAACATTCAATTTGAAGCAGTTCCCTAGGGTGTGCTGTGGGGGGTGAAATCACTCTAATTCAAAACCATCGTTCATATGCAAGGAGTTTATTTTTGATTTATACAGTCTCTCAAAATGCCACAGTTGTGGCATATTTTTTTGGTGCTTGCCAATAACCCTTGCAAGATAAGGGTTTCATCATCCTTCACGCAGCAATTAACCCAGTTAATGTTGGCTGTATTTTTCCCCTCCCTAACACTACAGTGCAGTGATGTTAATTTGGTTTCCTATGTAGCCTGCCAAAATTCTCCTTTTATGTCCCAATCCCAGACACACAAAGGCAGAGTTTATTGCTGCAGTTAACAATAAAGGCAAATGTTTCTGAGTGTCCTCCAGAAAGATAGCTGAGATCTCAACAGCCAAGGAGCGTTGATTAAACTCTCAGGGCAGCATACCCTTGTTCGTGATGTGACTTGGCATCAAGCATGTTCTTAAAACAGGAGGGATGACGACACAGCCAAATCCTGTATCTAGAACAACCAACAAACAGTACATGTGAAATTGCCTTTATTTCACTCGGCCACATCGAGGGAAAACAGCTCAGTAAAATACATGTCATCATGACTTTTCAGGAGACTGGTCACTCTCCTTATTCTGGGCAGAGTATATAATAGATCATAGAGTCACAGAGTCATCTTAGGGTTGGACATTGGATGTCTTCTAATCCAATCCCCTGTCCAAGGCAGGAGAACTCATAGAATCATAGAATCACAGAGTTGGAAGAGACCTCAAGGGCCACCCAGTCCAGCCCCCTGCCATGCAGGAGCCCCCATCACAGTATTTCCGACAGATGGCCATCCAGCTTCTGCTTAAAAACCTCCCAAGAAGGAGATTCCATCACCCTCCATGACAGCATATTCCACTGCCGAACAGCTCTAACTGTCATGAAGTTCTTCCTAATGTTCAAATGGAATCTCTTTTCCTGTAGTTTGAAACCATTGCCCTGAGTCCTAGTCTCTGAAGCCATGGAAAACAAACCTGTTTCCTCTTCAATATGACATCCTTTCAAATATTTAAACATAGCTATCATATCCCCTCATGCCATCCCATACAGATGACTGCCCAATCTTTTCTTGAAAACCTCCAGTGACGGGGCGCCCACAACATCAGGAGGCAAGCTGTTCCACTGGTCAATGGCCTCTCACTGTCAGGAAATTTCTCCTTATTTCCAGGTTGGCTCTTCCTCTGATGAGTTTCCATCCATTGGTTCTTGTCATACCCTCAGGTACAACTGAGACTAAATCAATGCCCTCTTCCCTGTGGCAACCCTTCAGGTATTGGAAGACTGCTATCAAGTCTCTCCTCAGTCTTCTCTTCATCAGGATAAAACTGCCTAGTTTTTGCCTAGATGTGGGGAAGTATTTAAGAGTGGTGAGACATCCCTCCATCCACACCATCTTTCTGAGGAGAAGGAGGAGGAGGAGGAGGATTATGGCCCCCTGATATCTAAGGTTAGTAATTCTCCAGGTAGGTCCCCTTGGTGCTGTTGATGGGCAATGCAGAACTGTTCTACAATGTGTTTGACTTTAAATCAAATTTAGACAGCACTGCCCTTCAAGCCGAGGACTTCAAAAATGCTCTTCAAACAGAGAACTCTTCTCTGTCAGCTCGAACACACAGCACTACAGTTGAGCAGCAATGATCTAAGAGAAGCCCACTTGCACAGGGAGTGTGGGGCGACATCAAGGGGGTCCAAAGGGTTGCACATTCATTAGCAAGCTTGAGCTCCGTCTGCAATCCCATAACTAATAGCTTTGAATGGAGACGAGCTGCCAAGTCATTGAATATGGCAGGCTGTTTTTTGCATCCTACCATGGTTGTTTATAGGCTCTGAAGAGGCTATAACCTAGCGGTATCTCTGCAATTAACAAAATTACCCAGATCCTATTTTTAAAAATCCACACACCTCCTTCGTAAGCATTGTTTACTGAAGAGCATCCTCGAAACACCATTGGCATTCAGTAATGTTGAGGTGCATTCTTAATTATTCACAGCATGAAAGCCTCCTGGCACTTATGATATATTATGAATACTTATGACTTCATAATTGTTTTTTTTTTCATTACGCACATCTAAAAATCTTCTCACTGCAGAGAGATTCACTGTTTTCAAAAGCTGCAGAATAACCCCCAGTTTTGGAACGAGTACTGAATGCATACCACCTATTGGTAATAATTATATTTAATACTTTTATTCTTCTTGGATATTGTTTCAGGTCTGACTCTTAGTCCCCATTTCCATTAGTTCCTCACTGGCAGTTTCTGGGTCCTTTTTCAATACATAGATGGATTCATAAATATAATACCAAAATAGAAATAGCTAAATGTTAATAAATTGAAAAGTTTATCTGAATTTGTATGGTTTGCTTGCATTAAGAATGGATAAAGTCAAATCATTTTAAATCCTGGAATAAATGGTATTATGTTCCTTCTCTTTAGGTTGTGATGTATATTACTTAGGAATGTAGAGAAATATCACTGAATGATTTATTGGAATATTGCCACTTTTAATTTCCCTCAATATATATTTGTAAAACTGTTGTGTTGCCCCTTTGTGAAGCAAAATACACAGATGTGCACAGATGTGCACTTGACTTTCATCAAGGCCAACAGACAATGCTTCACTGTTTTGCAGGAATGATGTTTGTGGCTTCTTGTTGTGATGTGCAAGTATTAAACCAGAGAGGATTTAAACCCCTACTTATTAAAATGTGAGAAATCAATCTATTCACTTAGGGGTAGAGCTAGGCACAAAACAAAAAATGAAATGCTGTTTCATTGTTTCATTATGCAACAGATTGTTTTGTTACAAAACGAAACGCTAGAATGTGTTTCATTATGAAACAAAAAAAATGTCATTTTTTCCTCTAGGAATGAAACAATTCATCCTAGAGGAATCAAAATGGCAGGGGTCAGGGAGCTTCCTTAAGCAGTTTCCTGTAAGCCCCCCAAATTTGGAGAGGTTTGAGTTTCAGGGGGCTGAGTTATTAAATTTCAAAGAGGGTCCCCCTAGGAAAAAAATCATTTCTAATTGAGTTGGAAGCTGATAATAGCCCTCCTCATGGGTGATAATAGGCCCCCCATGAGTTATGTATTTAAAAATTAGTCTGTTCTATGTGATACCTGGTCCTAAAGTTCACTTCAGTATAAAGAGCTTTCACAAATAAAGAGCCTTAACACCTTCCTCTTTGTGGCTTCCAGACTGAACCAATGGCCTTACTTGCAGGAAGATTCCGGTAGTTTTTATTACCAATAAGAGTGAGTTTTCCAGCATCTCTTAGCAATGAACAAGAATGTCCAAAAGCTTTTCTAGCCCACAATTTGGTTCATAGATCAACCGAACTTAAGGATTGTTGTGTGGCCCTTTTTGAACAATGCCATTGGAGCAGAGGAATCCCTTATACAGAAAGACATCATTGGTCCATCTGACCTAACGTAGCAGCCCTCCGGGGTTTTTGAGCAAGATTTTAAAAAATCGCTGCTGTTCAATGTAGGTCTCCCATTCATTAGAGATTTCTCATCCCTGCTTGCGTTCAATACTTGGGCAGGAATCATTATGCTCAAGTTGGCTTATGGCTAAATTCCAGTCCTGTATAGACCAAATCTTTTTAGAGCTGAATGTCTTTAACCTCCCCTGTTGTAAGTACCCACTGTGATCTAGCAACCTTGTCAAACTCAGCCCATTTTGTTTGTACTGTACAGTGATATAAGCAGTGTTTTCTAATTAGAAAGACAATGCCATTATCAATTGTATTTGAAAAGGAAATCAAGGACATTGGCAAAGGAGTATTTCCAGAAGCAATTTTCTTTTTTTATAATTCTGGTTTATGGTTACCTACAGGACCTTCTTTTTCATCTTCTAAGGTCAGCTAATCAAATTCAGGGACAAAGCCTTCATTTCCATTTCAGTTGTCCACGTCTCATGTACCTGACGATAAGATGCAGTGCAATCAGCAGGAACACTAAAGGAAGGAAGGAAGAATAAAGTTATTTATTTATTTATTTATTTGTTATATTTATATCCCGCTTATCTACTGGGTACTCTAAGCGGCTAACAAAAAGGCTATAAAGCCAACAAAATACAATAAATGATCAAACAGACAAACCTATAAACACCCTAAACCCTGTTAAAATCAAATGACACCTCGACTAAAGCACAAATTACGATGGCGGGGAAAAAAAAAATTAACTGTCGCCAAAGGCCTCGCGAAAGAGGTAGGTTTTCAGCGCCTTTCGGAAGGCCAGCAGGGACTCTGCAGAGCGCACTTCACTGGGGATGGAATTCCAGAGGCTGGGGGCCGCCACAGAGAAAGCCCGGGTCCGAGTGCTCGTCCTCCGGGCTTCCCGAGGCGTGGCGACCCGAAGCAAGTGCGCTCGCGCCTGCCGAACGGGACGGGCCGAAGTTGACCGCTGAGCGATACGCTCTGCCAGGTAGTCCGGTCCCAAGCCATGGAAGGTTTTATAAACTAAAACCAAGACCTTGAATCTAATCCGGGCTGCAACGGGCAGCCAGTGCAGGCGGGCCAGGACTGGGGTGATGTGGTCATAACGACGCACACCAACCACCAGCCTGGCCGCCGTGTTCTGGACCCGCTGCAAGCGCCGGAGAAGATTCAAGGGCAACCCCATGTAGAGCGCGTTACAGTAGTCCAGCCTCGAGATCACCAGAGCTTGGACCACTGTTCTCAAGGAGTTAGGTGTCCCTCCCTCACCTCAAAACCATTAGACCCCAAGAAAGAAGAGAGGAGAGATTATTTATACATTTGAGTTGCATTTGAACACCATATTTTTGTAATTGGGGTCACTTGAGGTCTCCAGCCCGAGCGACTGGTGGGCTGGAGACTTTTCAGTTCTACATCAGCTCACAATAAGCAACTCCTTCTGGTTTCATCACCTCTTAGGTGCTACATTTTCAGGGGTTCTTTCCCCCTCTTCTCGGTTTTCTCCATCACCTTGCTATTTCATTTGTAATCCTTTAATTCATTTAAACTCTTTGTCAGTCATTTGCCAGGCACCAAGGCTTCAAAATGATTTAAAACACACTTAGGAGATTAGTTGAAGAAGGGAGAAGCTCTTGGTCTTGTTGATGTTGCCTTCTTGCCTGTTTACTTTATTATATTTACAGTCCACCATTCTTCCAATTTGCCCAAGACTCTACACTTGCCATTTTTCCGCCCTGACTGCATCCTTAAATTAATCCTGGTAGGGTCAGGTGAGAAAGTATGGGTGGTCCAGGGTCACCCACCAGAGAAGATGGCCACTGCAGTTGAGATACCCATCTGGAGCACTGTGTTTCATCTGGAGTACTGTGTCCAGTTCTGTGCTCCTCAATTTAAAAAGGATGTTGACAATCTTGAACGGGTCCAGAGGAGGGCGATCAGGATGGTTGAAGGTCTGGAGGAAATGTCTTACGAGGAACAGCTTAGGAAGCTGGGAATGTTTAGCCTTACAAAAAGAAGACTGAGAGGGGATGTGATAGCTATGTTTAAATATTTGAAAGGATGCCACATTGAAGAAGGGACTGGTTTATTTTCCATGGCTTCAGAGACTAGGACGTGGGACAGTGGTCTCAAACTACAGGAAAACAGATTCAATTTAAACCTTAGGAATAACTTCAGGACAGAGCTGTTTGGCAGTGGAATATGGTGCCATGGAGGGTGGTGGAGTCTCCTCCTGTGATGGGGGTTCCTGCATGGCAAAGGATTGGACTGGATGGCCCTTGAGGTCTCTTCTGACTCTATGATTCTATGATTCTATACATATCTTCTTCTAAGCCAATCTTGATGTCTGATTTAACACTTTCAACTATGATGTCCTGCCTAAAAGCCCTTTCATCCTGCTGGCCCCTCAAGCGCCTGACCCCAACTTTGGAGTCTGGTGAAGTCACAACATCAGTTCAGCTTATTACCTGGCCCTGCCATTTTCAAAGTTTCTTCCTAAAGATCCTGATATATATTATGGGCCCAGAAAAGCCTTGAATAGGAATGTATCTCCAAGGGCACATGTTAGGACAAGCGCCAATCTGTAAATGCCTTTATTTGAGCTTGGACCAGGTTGTGGGGTGAGATGTAGCATGCCTCTGAAATGTAGGATAGATTATGCCACTGTAGGATGCTTTTGTAGTGCTAATGAAAGGATGCTCACCAGCGGATCCTCTTCATCCAGAAAAAAAAGTCATTATTGGAGTGCTCCAGACTTGTGTCTTGTGGATAGCATTGTTCAAGGACTTTATAAATGATTTAGTTAAAAGAGTGGCCACATCCTTAATGAAGGCAGCTGTGGCAATGTCCAATGTATGGGAGCACAAGAACAATCAAGAAGATCAAGATGGCTTAGGCATATTTGTTTGAGGACATGGTATTGGATTCGAGGAACTGGATCTCACTAACTTTTCCATCCCAAATAGTGGTCAGCCTCACAGAACTGGCGTAAGGATGATGCAGTTTGCAGATCAAAAACCCTTCTGTTATTTCAATTTAATAATAACATGACATTCTACTTCTCTTTTCCAGCCGTTAGTCCCAGGAGCTTGTGTCAGCTTGTGTTGTAACAGGGTCATTCTGGCCTCTCCATTGCCCATATAAGGACCATGCGGAACAGAATAAAAATTAGGTCAACCTTCAATCTAACTTTAATATTAATTTGAAGCCAAGAAGTTTTCCCTTTGGGGATAAATAGAAAATTGGAAAGAAAACACCATCCATGATAAGCGGCTCCAAGGCTGGCTGCATAACAGTAACAATAAGCACTAGTCAGGGTGCCAAGGACAACACTTAGGAAAATTACTCTTTAAAAAAAAAAAAAACACTACAACCTCCAGAATAAGTTTGGATTGATGAATTCTGGGGAAAGCATTCTCAAAAAGTAACTTTTCCAAGCTTAACTCAAGACCAGCACTCTCAGAATGCTTCGATTTTCAGTTTGCATAAAGTATCCAAGAAGATCAGACGTTATCATAAATAACTCTGTCTCCGTGCCTTATCTCTTCCAGGTCATGGGCTAAGAGAAGGAAACCTGGCCACCAGTGGATACCACTGGCAGCATTGACTAAGAGATGGCATTAAGTGTTGTGGAACCTCTTGAAGCATTCAGGTAACCGCTCCATTTGTTGTTGCTGTTGTTGTTATGTACCATCAACTCACTTCTGATGTACAGTGACCCTATGAGAGAGTGATCGCCAAAATGTTCTGTGCTTTAATGCCTCACTCAGCTCTTGATAACTCAAGGTGGTGGCTTCCCCTATAATATCAGTGCATTTTTAACTTGGTTCCCCTTTTTCCTTCTTCCTTCAACCTTTCCTAGCACTATATTGTCTTTTTCAAGAGATTCCTGCTTCTCATGATGAGCCCAAAGATGGACATCCTCAGTTTCAACATAGTTGTCTACAGAGAAAATTCAGGCTTGATCTAGGACCTACTTGTTTGTCTTTCTGACCATCCAAGATATCCACAAAGCTCTCCTCCATCACTACATTTCAAAGAAATCATTTTTGTTTCCTGATACCTGTCTTCACTGTCCAGCTTTCATACCCATACATGGTGATTGGAAATATAAGAGTGTGGATGAACTTGTTCTTGGTCTCCAATGAGACATCCTAACAAATCTCCATTACAGAGATTGGAAGTCTCTGAAATAGTAAATGATTCCCAAGTATTCTTAAAAGCTCTAGAAAGGGATGATATAAGCTGAACACAGGTGGTCCCACTGCCTGTGGAGAACCACGCAACATACAACTTCAGGCTTAAAAACAGGGTATTTCAAAGGCCAGATGCGAGGGAATGGCATCAAAAGACAGATATCTAGTCTCATGAGCTCCCAGAGGCATCTGGTGGGCCACTGTTAGATACAGGAAACTGGACCAGATGGGCCCTTGACCTGATCCTGCATGGCTCTTCTGATGTTCACTAAAACTCATAACCTGCCCTTGAAGCGAAAAACAAGATGTAATAATAATAATAATAATTAAAATACTTCTTGCAGTAATTAAGTTTGGCTGAGTCATTTTTCAGACCACAACTTGGGAAGCAAAAAGCAAAAAGTGTTCTGCTTATATAACACCCCATACCACTTCAAGTAGTCCCTGGGTGGTTTACACTTTTTAATTACTTTATGCAGGCTACACATTGCCCGCCCCCCCGCCCCCAGAAAGCTGGGTACTCATTTTACTGACCTCGGAAGGATGGTATCATGCTATCACTGCTATCATGACCAGTAGCCATATGGCCACTGGTTTAATGCCTTGAGTTACAGTCCTGACAAGAAGTTTTTTTCAAGCTCCAGGCTTAATGTGGTGTCTTTTCTTTCTTGACAGCCCTGGACTATGAGAAATGCAAACAGCTTGGTGTGGTGGCCTTCTGACCCCAGCTGAGAGATGTGGGAATGCAACATGGTCCCAGGATGATTTATGCAAAAGCCACAGGCTGCTGGTTAGCTTTCATGGAGGGCTATATTTAACTTTTAAGAAAACATATTTAATGTGCTCTATTTTAGATGTGCTTTGCTGTTTTTTTCCTTTGTAATCTGACTACACAAGAGCAGTTCCCCCCAAAATGGTAGGGTCTCTGCCGTTTTTCTCTTAAATGTGAAAAAAGCAGTTGTAGCACATGAAAACAAGCATTCTGGAGCCCTGCAGACCTGTATCATCATCATCATCATCATCATCATCATCATCATCATCATCATCAT
>JAHTLZ010003526.1:7223219-7243855 GCA_023846285.1 Phrynocephalus versicolor | reverse complement strand
ATCATCATCATCATCATCATCATCATCATCATCATCATCATCATCATCATCATCATCGTGTCTTCCTAGAAAACCATGATGTTTCATTTTGGCTTACAGGTCTTGGGACTGAGAGCAAGGCCTCAAAGTCCAAATCTTGTCTCATAGAATCATAGAATACTGGAGTTGCAGAGTTCTGAATTTCAGGTTAACCTAGTGTTGCAAAAGTGCAGGGATACACAGAGCAGAAGAGCTTCATGTTCGCCAGAGCAGACCACCCCTTTATCTCATTAAGCTGCCCCTGACAGTCCCGATAACTCACTATGATACAAGAATTGTAGACAGAATGAAGCATCTTATTACTTACAGTTGAATAGATCAAACTGCAAACTGACAAACATGACTGCTTTTTGCAACAGACTACAAAAGTTGCAACACCAGATGACAAAAGCACAGAGCAGAGAGGAAGGGGGCTGTGTGCCTAAATTCAGAGACAGGGAAGGAACAATTGGCTAGATTGGTTAATCCACCACGATTCCAGAAAGATCCATTTCAGCCACAGTTACTAGAGGCAGCATGCAAGATTGCAATCATAGATCATAGAATCATGAAGTTCGGAAGGCCATAAAGTCCAACCCCCTGTGCCACGCAGCAATACAAATCAAAGGAGATCTGCCAGGTGTTGTCCACATGTTTCTTGGATGCCTCCAGTGTTGGAGCACTTGGTCATTGGTTCCATTGCCATACTGCTCTAACAGTTAGAAAGTTTTTCCTGATACTCAGCCAAAAGCTGGGTTCTTTTAACTTGAGCCCATTGTCATACATCCTTCACTCTGGGATGATTGAGAACAGATTCTGTTGTTGTTGTTGTTGTTGTTGTTAGCTTATGTTTTATGGTTGGCAGATGTTATACATCTGGATTTCCAGGTCCATTTACTTCAACTGCCGCCATGGTTGTTTCTGCAACAACCTGGCCCAGAAACAGTTCCACCCCCTCCTGACTCTTTATGTGACACCAAAGGAAGCAGCTCCCTGCTCTCAGGTTTGGGGCCTGACACCTCAAGGAATGGTATGCTAGCAATCTTAAAGAGGCTATGAGGTGGGTCATGAGAACATTTTAGTTCTAAAGACCTCCTTGCCATCTATAATATTCTCTCTCACACACACACATGAGAAGCCTGAAGTCAGCCCCCTATTGACTAAATATGGTAGTTCAGTATACAGACAGATTTTAAACACAGTGATTAGAGATGGGCACAAATAAAAAAAAAATGGTGTTTCGTTTGTCGTTTGTCGTTGAGAGGTCCATTTCATTTCGTTTCCATTTTTCAAGAATTTTTTGGAAAATTTTCATTTTCGTTTTTCGTTTTTTCATTTTTCGTTTCTACCCGGTTTTTGCGCGATTTTAAAGCATTTCTGTGCGTGGGTGTCCCCCAATGCCCCAGACCAGAGGGAAAACACTAAAAAAAATTGATGCTGGCAGAGACATAATATAGACTAGGTTTGCAGGGAGGCTGCAAAGGCAGCGGCGGGCATTGCCCAGGGTGCAAGGCAGCCGCAGACTGACTGCACTGCGGGGCAGGGGAGGGTACTCACCGAGAAGTACACACACACACACACACACACACAGGGAGGCTGCAGGACTGAAGCTAGAGTCATAGAGACAGCAATCCCACCCTAACTTCCACTGGAGACTGCAAGGAGGACGGGGGCTGCCAGAGCTTTTTATGCCCTCTGTGGCTGCCAGACCTGCCCAGTCTGCCACCTGGGCATGCTATTGGTTGAAGTTGTCCAAGAATTTGCATGATCCCATCACATGGCTTGCCTCCATGTTGTGGCTGGAGTGGTGATATCCATTTTGTCATCCTTAAAGGGCAAAGAAAAATGCATTGCGATGGGAAAAGACAAAAACAAATGTTTTAAGGACCCCAACCCCCTGGTAGGTAATAATTTCAAATAATTATCACATTATCGCTGCATTTTTATGGATGTCCAGGGTGTTTTAATACCCAAGAAATCAATATTAGGCATCTGGGAACCATTTTGGGTCGATGTCCCCTAACTCCCCTTAAAGGAAAAAAATACAGCGATCTGAGAAAAGACATAAATGCATGTTTTAAGGACCTCAACCCCCCCTTGTAGGTATTATCAGACAGTACAAATAATTATCGCTGTGTTTTTATGGGTGTCCAGGGCATTTTTTAACATTTAAAACAGCTCATTTCATTGCATACCGCCAGTAATGAAAACGAAATGTAATGAACAAAATTTTCATGGTTCTGTTCGTTTCGTTTCATTTTCATCACAATTTTCGTTAGTTGTTTCGTTACGTAACGGAACAAATAACAAATAACAGAAATGAAAAAATGTTCATTTCGTCCCCATCTCTAACAGTGATCAAAATTACCTGGTATTTTAAAAATTAGATCAAATTCCTAGAATGATCATGAAGACCCCTTTGGCTTAATAGCACATTCTTGGGTCTGTGACTGAGACAAAAAGATAGAAAAACAGACTTGAAAAGACACATACACACATACATAATTTTAGTTTCCTACAGGGGAAAAATAAACAACTCAGAGATTGTTTAATTTCTCCTTAAAATCCTGCAACAGAAGGGATCCCACCACCCTCTGAAGTAGCCTGTTCCACTAACTCATTGGTTCTCAATCTTCTTAATGCCACAACCCTTTAATACAGTTCCTCATATTGTGGTGACCCCTTGCCCTGCTTGGAAGAGGCCACAAGCCGCCTTTGGCAGGCCACTGCCACAAGTGCCATACAGAACTTCCCTCTTCAGACAGGTCCAAACTTCGGCCCTCCATATGTTTTGGACCACAACTTCCACAGTCCTTTGTCAATGGCAAGCTAAGCTTAGAATTCTGGGAGTTGTGGTCCAAAACATCAGGACAGCAGAAGTTTGGACATGCCTACTCTAAAGGCACCCTCAGCCAATCGCAGCCTCCGGTGCTATTGACTGACGTCCCCTCCAACGTATAAAGCTGTAACTCACTCTTTTCTCCCCTTCCTCCCCCTCCTCCTCCATACCCAAGCCGTTTGTAACTTTTTATTCACTGGCTCATGGCGACCCCTGTGAAATGGTCATTCGACCCCCAAAGGAGTCCCGACCCCCAGGTTGGGAACCACTGCACTAACCCCTCTTGCTTTCAGGCTTAAATTACTAGAAAGGAGGTTCCACCTAAATGTTAAGAACAACTCATTCTTAACATTTAGGTGGAACCTCCTTTCTTGTAATTTGAATCCACCAGTTTGGTCTTATCATCTGCAGCAGCAGAAAGGTAGCATGCTTAATCTTCTATTAATTGTCCATTTCATTCATATATTTAAAAATAGTTGTCAACAGTGCCTCTTCTGTTCTCTCAGCTCCTCCTCTTGCTGAGTTGACAAAAGCAGAATATCGCTTTCCTTAATTGGAAGCTAAGCAGGATCAGCCCTGGTTAGTACTTGGATGGGAGACCACCAGGGAATACCAGATGCTGTAGGCTCCTGGAGTAGGAACTGGCAAACCACTCCATTATTCCTGCCAAGAAAACTCCATGGACATGGAGTCACGAAGAGTTGATCACAACTGTAACAACACAACACACACATTTTTGTTGTTAGAAGTCAAGAATGGGGCTGGGTCCCACCCTGTTGACTCCTGTGTACCCGGTTGTCTGCTAAGACCTCTAGATCCTTGCAGAATCATGGCTCAGTGGTTCAGAATATCTCAATACAACAACAGTAGAGGTAAAATGCATTATATCTCATTAATTTAGACTCAGAGTTAATTTTTAACTAGCTATTAATAGGTTGCCTTACAGAGCTTTGGGAAACTGCTCTCAGTTCATTTATCTAGGTAAATGGAGTTGGGTCATTTAATATTTTAACACCAGACCTCCATAGTGGGATTTTATTTTACCTACACTTTTGCACCAAACTTGGTGCTCTTCTGAATTATTTACATTTTCATTAAAAGAAATAGAACACAGATTTTTTTTCTCCCACCTTTCTCTGTGTGTGAAAAATGCCAACAACTTTTTTGCCTGTTCAGATGACCTGCTGTTACTCCCCAGTGTTCATGTCTGACTTAAAAGATTAATTAAAATAAATATCAAGTGCTCCTGAAATTATTAATAAGTTATACAATTTGCATGCAATTGTAAGTGGAATAAGACTTTCTGCTCCCTTTAAAAATAGCAGCATGGCTCCAGCCAGGAAAGGAAGTGAGCTAATTACATTTCCTTCATGAGGCTTTGGCATTCATGACTGAAGAGTTGATCAGAAGATGCAAACGAGGCAAAATAAGCATTTTAATTTTTTATACTTCAGCACTTTCTTAATCCCAGAGCTAGCTATTAAAATACATACCCAAATGTGCCTGGCAAATTTTCAGACATTTGGATCTTCCTTGATCATTTCCATGTAGGAAAGTTATGGATACTTAAGGGGCAGATTCACTCCCACAAACCTCACTTATGAAGCACTCTGCTCCATTTATTGCACTGGAGTGATGCTGGGTTCCAAGTAATTGGTGAAAGAACAAAGTTGGTGAAGGGCCTTAAGCAGGGGATTCTATCAGTAGTTTACTGGGGGAGAGAGATGCAGCATGGGTCTATGAATCATAGAATCATAGAGATGGGAGAGATATAAGAACATAAGAAGAGCCATGCTGGATCAGACCAAAGGCCCGTCTAGTCCAGCTTCCTGTATCTCACAGTAGCCCCACCAAATCCATCTGGTAGTACACGAGACTAGATCTGTGTCTCCTGCTACCACTCCCCTGCATCTGTCCCTTGAAGTACTCTGGTTTTAAGCCTGAAGATTACACATCTCCATCATGGTTTGTAACCTGTGATGGACTTTTCCTCCAAGAATCTGTCCAATCCCCTTTTTAAGGCATCCAGGCCAGATGCCATCACCACGTCCTGTGGCAGGGAGTTCCACAGACCAACAATGCTCTGGGTGAAAAAATATTTTCTTTTGTCTGTGCTCACTCTCCCAACCCTCAGTTTGAGTGTATGTCCCCTAGATCTGGTATTTTGGGAGAGGGAGAAGAGCCTCCCTCTATCCACTTGACTCATGCCCTGCATTATTTTGTATGTCTCAATCATATCCCCCCTCAGGTGTGTTTTTTCCAGACTATAGAGCCCCAAATGTTTTAGCCTTTCCTCATAAGGGAGGTGCCCCAGCCCAGTAATCATTTTAGTCACTCTCCTTTGTACCTTTTCCAGGTCCACTATGTCTTTTTTTGAGATGCGGTAACCAGAATTGTACACAATACTCTAGGTGTGGCATTACTATTGTTTGTACAATAGCATTATAATGTTGGCTGTTTTCTTTTCAAGCCTCAAAGGCCATCCAATCCAACCCCACACAAACCAGAGTTCCTTCAGCTTTCTGACCTTATTCCCCACCTGTCAAAGCAATGTACCCCTCCAGTAGAAGACTCATTTCCCCTGGAGAAGGGTCTTTAAATTTATAGGCAATCAAATCTTGTACATATTATCTATGGTAAATTCATAGGCAGGGAGAAAAGAGGATTAGGAGAAACACTGAGTACCCAAAACTACTATTCCTATGGGAAAATAGTAGTTTTGTTGGGGGCTAATAATAATAATATTAATAGGGGGATAATCCATGGCTGAAATCATGTTGCTTAGTGTAGTAAGTTGCACCAGGGTATGCCTCCTGAAAGGTGATGAGTCACCTCCTCTGTAGGTTCTATGGATTCAAATGGGCCTACTCCAATTGGACCATACTACATTAAACTGCCTAGATGCCCTAAGCATGTCCAATCTCAGCTGATTTTGGAAGCTAAACAGGGTCAGCCCTGGTTAGTACTTGGATGGCAGAACACCAGGGAGTACCAGGTGCTGTAGGTGCCTGGAGTAAGAGCGGGCAAACCACTCCAGTATACCTGCCAAGAAAACTCCATGGATATGGAGTCAAGAAGAGTTGGTCACGACTGTAACCACACACACACACACACACACACACACACACACACCACACAACTAAGTGCTGGCCCGTTTGAACCACTGGAATTTATGGAGGAATTGACTCTCCAATTCCCCACTGATTCAGTGGGGCTACTCCCGTGTGACTTAAAGTGCTAAGTAACACGATTTCATCCCAAGAAAAGTAGGGTCGGGTGGAGATAACTCTTCACATGTACAGGAGGACATGGAATAGAGGATTCCCAGGCCACCATCTTCCCAATCTTTGAGATTAAAGCTGGGCATGCATCAGAAAATTGCAGACCAATATCTCCCTTAAATGTGGACTATAAAATATTTGCAACGATTTTGGCAACAAGATTAAAGAGAGGATTAGCTGATATCATCCATGAAGATCAGGTGGGATTCCTTCCCAAGCGACATTTAAGATCAAATGTTAGAAATCTCATCAAAAATAGTGACTCATTTTGATTCACAATTCATGAAGGCTGATGAATCACAAATCACAAATTTAATTTTTACTATTAATTGATGCATGGATTTGTTGATTCTTTTAAAATTTAAAACACTATAAAATGGCTGCCAAGGCACCTGTAAACACCAAAATTGCAGCAACTCTTCCCCTGACTCTAAAAGGTCTACAAGCAAAGCACATTTGCTACAGTTTGTATTGGAGATATCTGAGTTATGCACTTCAAAAGAGCTCCCCCTATAGGGATGTACCCCCAGGCCACTAGAGAGAGAGAGTAGGTTCTCTAAATGGTCTTCTACAATCCATATATAGTTGATGAACACTGGATTTTAAACTTTTGTGTAATACACCCACAAAGTACCCCCCCCCCCCAGAAAAGTGCCCTTTAGCAGCTGGCTTGAGAAAACACAATGGTCATAAAACCTGGAGGGATTATAGAGCAGAGTCAGATGAAGTTTCTCTACTAGTTTTGCCTTCTTGGGGGACTTTCTTTGGGGGTGCTTAACTCTGACATCAGAAATCCAATCTTTACTGGGCATGGACACATTGTAGCAAAGAGTCCAGTTTAGCTGGTCAAATATATACATAGTGGTACCTTGCATAAAGGAATTAATTCGTTCCAAATGAAATTATGTTAAGCAAATTTCCTTTATACAAATTTCCCATAGGAATGCATTGAAAACTGAGTAATCCCTAATCGCGACCATTTTTATGTTGTACGGATTTGCCCCATAGGCGATTCTGTTAAGCAAATTTCCCCTATCTCCGGAAATTTTTATGTTGTACAGATTTTATGTTGTACAAACCGTTCGTTATATGAGGGTCTACTGTAGATATATATTCCCACCCTTGGAAACTTCCATGGCGCTTAGGTTCAAAATATTTCATGACATCCTTCATGATTTATGCTTTTCTTCTCAGGACTCAGGGTGGCATTTATTCCTGCTCTAAAATTTGCAGTTGAGTTATCTTTTGCTGCCCTTTGGGGGGCACAGCATATAAACACAAACTAAAAGAGTACCCTTATGCAACTATATGTAGTCCTGTCTTTGCTTTTAAGAGAGACCGTTAATCATGAAGGACTATTTTCTTCTTTACATCTAGAAGGGCAAATTTGCTCTCATGCCAGAGTAAGCAGTCCCCGACTGACATGCTGTGCTTTGGTTTAATATTGGTTATTTTGGATGCTCTTGTTTTGAACAGCCGAATGGATTAATTATAATTCCAGAGAGTTTATCCAAAATCTTCAAAATTTATATTGATGGTGGGAGAACATAGATTCCTGGACCATGTTGGAACTGAGCTGGTTCTACATTTAGATTGAGTTGACCTTTCTCAGGCTCACAGTCGAGAGAAAAAGTAGCGGTGGCCTGGTGGGACATGTTCAGAAACATAACTTAGTAAATAGATCCCTGCTGAGATGAGCTGATACCACCATTTTCTATCTTAACAGAGTTTATGATTTATCTTGCAAGCAGACAAATAGATGGCTAGAGTCACTGTTAATCAAAAAGTTTGGAAGGCCCTCTCTCTTTTGTTTCATTAACAGCTTTGCTGTCCTCCTTAAAATCTCTCCTGAAAAAATCATTTGGGGAAGTTTCAACTTCCCATCCATGTTTAGTTGGTTGGGTCATAGTACCTGTCAGAATATGAGCTATTTAGTCAGCCTGCAGAACCAATACTTGATGAATAAATTATTAGAGCCAGAGACATATTTTTTTCTTAAAACCAAACAGTTATATTACAAATGTACAAAGTATATCACAACACCACAGAACTTCAATAAATTTCAACAAAGCATGGGGGGGGATCATATTAGTTGATGGATGTAAAATTCAACAGCATAACAGCATGACAGTACAGCAAAAAGAAACAAAGTGGGTGCCTTTACTCACGGAAGGCCCAATGAACAGTGATTTACAAAGCATATTTATATACATGTCTATCCAATCACAAATTACATTACATCATAGCTATTGCAACCTCTTGCATCAGCCAAAAACTCATTATGTCCATTCTTTACACCTGCAATCCATTAGAAAAAACTATACACTGAGTCACTGTGACTTTGCACTTCTTTCCGACTCCATTTTAAAATCATACATATAGAACATCCTGTCTAATGCACATATTTCACTTAATACATCTATCTCTACTGTTGTGACATACTCTTCAGAGCTGGGAGCTCTGGTCCCTGGTCAGAGAGCAATGACATGCTGCCAGGGGAAGTCCACATCACCTATCCTCCTTGCAAAAGGTTTCCCTATTTCTGGGCCCATTTACTTGGCTTTCTCTTGTGCTCCTCCTCCTTTCTACAAGCATACCCAAGCCTACACACAATGCCCTCCTATCCTGGCTCTGTGATGTCACAAAGGCCGATCCCTGCTTTCAAGTTCCAGTTAAGATTTATGCTACTAACTGGGCACATAACTCCATGCCCCAGAGGCATCCTTTTACCCACAAAGAGAAGCAAAATGGTGCAATTGCCATGGATTTTTTTCATCAGGGGTATGTTATTTCCTGCACCATAACTCACCCCACTTGCTTGTTTGTCCATTCACAGGGCTAAACAGTCACCTCCTGAATGGATAAGCTTGCACAAATATACAGGAATTAAGTTCAGTCCCGCAGAACACATTCCATGCTGAAAAACAAAACCTTTTCTTGGAAAAACGAAAAAAAATTATAATGGACAAAGATGTTCCCCTGAAATAAACTTTGGTTTATCTTATCAGTTCTCAAGTCAGAAATCTTTCTTCATGGTCTTCAAACCCAGCTTTGTGTATGCTTCACATAGTTTCTTTGACATTACTGTGAACAATGACAATCGGTAGATTCTCCACATACCCTCCAGATTATTGCATTAAAACCATCATGCACAGAAAAAAAATCTGTCTTTTAGTTATGTGGTGGATCTAAAGGATAGCTTAATGCTGTATCTGCTTAGGGTTCACCGTAACCTCCCAGGACCTATTGTTAGGAACAAAGGAAGCTGTGTTACACAGACCACTCATCAACCTAAGTCAATGAGGCAGAAAGTACCACAGTGGCCTCTCAGAGAGGTTGTGTGTGTGTCTGGGGGGGGGGGTAGCCACCTTTTTATTCTTTTTATTCTGTATATTTGCCTGAATTGCACCCTGGGTTTCTGCATTTTATTACAGCTCTTGTAGACATTCATAGTTATGTACAGCATGTGTCTCTTCTCTGTGTATGTCTCTATCATCTCTCTCTCTCTCTCTCTCTCTCTCTCTCTCGTGTGTGTGTGTGTGTGTGAGAGAGAGAGAGAGAGAGAAAGAGAGAGAGAGAGACAGAGAGAGAGAGAGAGAGAGACAGAGAGAGAGAGAGATGAATGACAGTATAAACCAAAGCATTCCACACATGGTAGTTACTGGGGATTGGTTCCAGACCTTCCCATGGATAATGAAAACCTTGGATAAGAGAGAACACCAAAAATCCCCCAAACTACTGTTTTGTGACAGTAGCATGCTTTACAGCTGCTGTTTTATGACAGTAGTTTGCTTTATGGCTGCTGTTTGTAACAGTAGCTTGCTTTACGGATGCTGTTTTACATCAGTAGCTTGCTTTACAGCTGCTGTTGGTAACACTAGCTTGCTTTGTTTACAACAGTAGCTTGCTTTGTGGCTGCTGAATTATTTATTTGATTTTTTCCTCTGCCATTCGTGGATAACTAAATCAGTGGATATGGGGGTCCTTCTGTATTTTGCCCACTCCATCTGTGTTAAGCCACTAGTCCCATGATCCATTGACATGCTTACTGCCATTGTAATGAGCTCTAAATAGAGTTTGGTCCATTCCATTCCTATGGGAGGGGACTGTTTCACATTACTTCACCCTATTGGAAACTACCAATTGCAGAGCGATGCTCTGGTCAGAGAAATCTGCCACCCAGGGAGTGATAATTGCATTACAGGCTGTGAGTGTTTTTTAAATTAATTCCCATTCATTAATTTATTCCAGTGATAAATTATCTGAGTTTCATAGTCCTGGAATCATGGCTCACACAGATGCACATATTTTATCATTAAAGATCACATAAATTGCATGGTTCAAGTGAAATTCCTCTATTGCACAGTACATATTTCCATCATTTATAGCTGTGGTTTCCATCCTTGGGTAAACCATGTGTCCTTGAAGTGCACTCCTCAAAATGCCAATTAACATAGCTACTGGTGAAGGCTTCCTGGGAACTGCAGTCCAAGAACACTTAGGTGTTAGGTTACTCAAGGATGGGAACCACTGACTCATACAATTTGCTGCAGTGCATCTCATAAGCAGTGATGGTGAACCTTCAGTATTCCAGATGTTTTGGACCACAACTCCCACATTCCTTTATCATTAGCAATCTAGACTCAGAATTCTGGGAGTTGTGGTCCAAAACATCTGGAGTGCTGAAGGTCTGCCACCAATGTAATAGAGCATACTGATAGTCACTGCTCTTGCATTTTCCTGCTAGTTTTAATTTCACAATCAAACCAGATCTGATTTTAGGAAAGCAGGGTAGAAATTAAGTGGAAAGATAGAAGGAGTTTTTAGAGCCATTAGCAGACAGAGCCTAAAAGAAGTAGAAAGGAATTCCGATGTTAGTTTTCTATTTTATAATTAATAACCCAAGGACAACTGCAAGAATATGAAATCAATCAAGAAAATATTTCCTTAACTGAGACAGCAAGAGCATCTTTGAATTTCCCCGTATTCTTTTCAGATGCTTGCTAATTAATGTTAAAGTGAATTAGTGCCATGTACTTCAGCTGGAAAACGTAATCATTTCATTATTTGGACTATGACTAAGCCTGTGAAAAATATGGTAAACTATGCTAGATTAAATGCAAGAAACAACAAGCTACCCATTTAAAGAAATCACAAATGCACCAGTCCATGAAGAAGTAATTGGAATTTATTAGATCTTAGTTAGTAGAAATATTTAAACACCAGAAATGATGTAAAATAAATGGAGCATCAGTCTCTGGCTCTGATTTGCCTTTCATAGTTCAGTCATTTTTACTCATGCATCTTGGTTCTATTTACTTTTAATGTTTTCTAAAGTGTGAAGAGTAGAGTCCTACCCAGAATGCAGAATAAATTAGTTACAAGTAACAATTTATGTATAATCATTTCCTGTTTTCTTCCTCTCCTCCTAATGTGGAAGCATGATATAAAAGTGTTTTGTATCAGCACATTAGGAGGATGCCAACATCTCCATTTGTGTTCTATTATTTGTTATTTCCTAATGTGAACAGTAGGTAGCAATCTGAAGTACAGAGTCAGCCCATGATCAGCTGAGCCATTAAGCTGCACTGAAACGTTTGCATCCAGTAGCAAAGCACTGGAGATAGCAAATCCATTGGTGAGGGACATGTCCATGCCCCTCTGTTGGAGGGCTACCCCACTTCTACAGCATGCCGCCACAGGAGAAGGGACAAACAGCACCATCTAAGTCACTTGTTAGGACTGGAAGTGGTTTTGTTATATTTGTCTGGCTTTGGGGAGGTCAACTTGGATCCAGTGCAGGTAGAAAAGATGTCCAGAGGAATTTCCTGTTGGTATGTCAGGTAGGTTTCTCTGCAGAACCTTCCCATCTGTCGGCTTCAAACGGACCCCTAGGAGCCAAGGGCTGCTATCTCACCTGGGGAAGATCTTGATCTTCTGAAGGTCCGGCTTTTCCTCATCCTCCTGTCACGTGACTGAAGATGTGGGATAGCAGTTCCCACGACAAAGGTGTTTTTTTTTTTTTTTTAAAAAAAGCGCAGTTCAGCCCCATGGCCAGCAGGTGGCGATAGAAGGTAGAACTTGGGGAAGGACCAGCTGGCTGCTGGTAGAGCTTGGGGAAGTTAAAAAAAAAACAGCACCCGATCCAGCTTCCTGGTGCTTATTAAAAAATAAAAAATAAAACAGCGCCAATAGGACCCAGGGCAAAAGAAAGAAAGAAAACCAGATCATCTACATGGTCCCATGATGTCTGCCTCTTTAAAAGGTGGATTTTTTAAGCGAGGCAAAAAAAAAAATCCCCACCTCTCCAGTAAGTCTTGGAAACCTTGCTTAAGGGGGTTTTCTTTTTTCTTTTTTCAAAAAGCCCGGTGGCCATGGGGAAGGCATTTTTGGACATGGTTTATCTACAAATTTAATCTGCATTTAAAGGGGCATTGGATAGAGGTGAAGGAGGACGAAGAGGAGAGCCTTGTCTAAGCAGACAGATGTTGCATTAGTCCTTGTCTCTTCCTTCCCTGATGGTAGAGTACTGCGAAATCTTTGGAGGCCCTACCAACCTACAGAGAGGGGTCTGCCTTCTCCTCTCAGGCTGGATGTCATGCTGACCCTCAAGACATTTCTTAGCATCTCATCACCCCAGTCCTAATTCAGTGGCAAGTTCTCTCTCACTTGGCTCACACACATGTGCATACCAAACCCAGAAGATACATGACTTGCTCCTCATTCCTCCACTGAAAAATGAAGTGCTTGGAAGGAAGAAGGGACAGAGTCTGACTGCAAACGTTGCTTCTCTCCATTTGCCCCATGCAGCAGATGGATAAAGTGGGGGACAGCTAGTGGAGATGGCAACCAGGGGAACTTACAACCATGAGGACTAGTGGCCACTGGCCAGGTTCTTCTTCTTCAATTATAAGATAATCTACTGCATCTAAGTCCAAACTTGACTTGGAAACAGCATAAGTTCCCATTTAAATGTAGTATTTCATGCTTCTTTCAAGTTGACTTTACCCTCTACTGCCCACGTTGGCTGATTCAGTATATTTCTGGCTTTGGCTGCTCATCTTTTGTTCTGATTTACACAGGGATTCTTTGTAAATGGCCTTGCCTTCCACTACATTATAGACGGTGAAAGCTTTTCTGCTACATCAAATGCACCATCTTCTGACCTGTAACCTCCAAAACAGCCATTCCCAACCTTGGGTCCTTGGATGTTCTTGGATGAAAACTCCCAGAAGCCTTCACCATAGGCTGCATGGGCCAGGATTTTTGGGTGTTGTAGTCCAAAAACATCAGGGTTATCTACATTTGGGAAACAGTATTATAGAAAGTCTTTCTCTCTTGCCTCATTCCAAGCTCTGTGCCGTTGCTGCCAGAGCCTATGCAACAAGGCTCATAAGTCACAATGCTGGTGTTAACTCATTGCTTTGCTGCAAGTCAAAATGAATTTAGCTGAGGGCACCCACCAGCTCTCCTGCTCTCGCTCGCTCTCCATTCTCCTTGCTGCTTGGTGTACTGCTGTGGAACAAGCAGAGCTGACAATACAGTACAAAGGTCTTTGCCCTCCCACACCGGAATAAAGAGGCGACACAGCTCACTTTTGGTTAAATATGGGCCACAATTTATTTAAACTTACAAAACTCCAACTTTATTATTAATTGGGACAAAGAGAGGGCCTATCCGTAGCGCAAGCATTTGGGATGTTATAAATACGGGTCCCCCCTCCTCGGGCAAATTAAACTGGGTATCAACTGTGATGCCGAGGATGGGATACCCACCCTATGCAGGGCATCCTTATACCCAGTCTGTGAAAAATTGGCAGCCCCGCATATTTTGGCTGGGATTATTTATTGTATCCTAACTGCACTTTCCGTGCTACTTACTTTATTTAGGGCTGCCCTGCACCTTACGGGTGCCATCCCGAGGAGGGACCTACCTAACCTGATGATACTGCATGCGCTACCCGCCTGTTGTGACCGGGTAAGGATATGGTAGCCTAATAACTCAAGTTTTAAACGCTTAAAGGATGGTGGGATGGGCGAAAAAACACTGTCACTCACGGCCAATCAGAGTGACAGTCAAAAATTCCCATCCGGCCCCGAAGCGACCAGCCAAGCATCACCATCCGAAGCTCTAGGGTGGGCGGGCCGGGGTTCCCTGTCCTGATGAAGACTGGGTCGGAGGCACGCGCCGTGCCTAGCATGGCCACGCCTCTGACCCAGTCCTTCGTAAAGTGCGCAAGCTGCGCACTCGCCCCGCCCGGGAGGGGAGGGCAAAGGGGCCCCGCCTGCCGCAGTCGCGACGCGGAGCCCGCATTGTGCTCAGCCCATGTGATCTGGAGCTAGCTACAAATGGATGGAGATAAGTGCATGCCCAGCCTATAAGGATAATTCATAGGGGGGGAAACACCTTTCTCCCCCTCTGGTATTGTTTAGCTTAAAGTTTGTTCTCTTTTCCAGATATCTGGAAAAGCATAGCAATTCCCTAAGACCTGGGAACTCTATGTTTGTATTTGGTAACTGAACCATGTTTATAGGACTGAGAAAGTCCGGCTCCATAAAGGCAATCTGACCACGGAGCCTCTTTGCCCTCCCAGGCAAATTAATGCAAAACCCAGAGCCAAGTCTCGCAATGAAGAGGAGGTGGGAGGGGGAGCCCTATAAAAGAGAGCTTCCATGCAGCACTCCCACCTCTTCACAGAAGGACATTCCCCACCCACCCACCGCACTTTAAAAGTACCAGTGTGAGACTTACTGCTTGCCAATTTGGGGCCAGACAGGAAGTTTTGACCAACTCCCAAGATTGGCCAATGGGCACGGGGATTTTTTTTTGCCTATCCCGCACTGGCACTGGGTGGGGAAGACCCAGTAGGGCATCCCTGTTTAGGTCACACCGGCGGTAGTGTGGATTAAGTTGAGGCATAGGGTGAGATAAATTCTAAGAGGCTCTGATAGCCCATCCAACCCCCAGATGCTGCAGATCTCAAGATTACAGTGTTGGAGGAAAGATGAACTTGGAGGGAGGGGTACTGGAATTTCCCAGCCCTGCTTGCCCTGTCTTCAGGACAGGACAAGCAGGGTGAGTTACTCGCCCCAAAGTTTGCCTCTTGGAGGAGTCCCGGCAGACCCCAGGGTTCCAACATTGAATCCGCACTAAGGCAGGCCCCTGTTTTGAGTTGATGAACAGTTGCACATTGATAAACATGTTAATAAAGTGTAGCCCAAGTTATACCCCATGCCTGTTGTCTCACCTGCTTATTTCGTCGTGGGTGGGCAAGGAGCTTTGCATGAAGGCGGCACTTCACCCAAAGTACTGTTTGTGGAAACAATAATCTCAAACCGCCCATCTGCTAATTTACAGATGCAAATCCCTTATTCCATCAAATCTTATTCCATGCCTACTCAATATCCTGTAAAAAAAAATCTCTCTGCCTACGGGGTTGTTTATGTGCTCTACAACATTTGGTGTTTTCCTGCAGAGGTGGAAAAACAAATCTGAGTGACACAACATCCACAAGGAACTCAAAGAAAATTGGGGTCTCATAAATACAGTAACTGAATGCCAGCAGCATGATGTTTAGTCAAACAAAATGATAGGTGAAACTGCCCAGATCTACTCCTGTTTTAATTTGAGCATCCTGAGTTAATTTCCCACATGTTTTCTGATTAACAGACCATGCAGAACAGAAATCAGGGATAGTTTCCAATTCTTTGGAGAGCTTAGGTTTTTGCCCATGTGCTTGGCACAGCTAAATTAACTTCTGGATTCAGTCCCCTAATGCCAGTACAGGTAGCAGAACACATGTGTCCATGTGTCTTCTGCTAAGAAACCTGAAAGAGTATTTAATCCTTGATCTGGCTTAAAACTCTAATCTAGGTCTACATGGTACCTTAGAGCAGATAACGGACAGTCTAGAAAACCTGAGTGCTCTCTCTCTCTCTCTCTCTCTCTCTCTCTCTGACCGTGGTCATACCTGGGTTTCCTTCATATTTAAATTTCCTGCATATTTTTGTTTTGGGGAGCGGTCACATGGTTTTTAATGAGCAGTTGGTGTCCTCTCGTACCTTTCTATTCTGGTTCTGTACTACGCATTTTGTCCTACTTTCCAGCTCCAGTTTCCAAGGCTCCGTCTTTTAAGCTGGGTAGAAAGGGGAGAAACTGAACTTACTGTGTATTTTCAGTGTCCTGTCATTGCAACAGAAGCAAACAAGTAAGCATTTTCAAGTGGAGTTTCTAAATCCAGCACCTGTCAGTGGTTTTGGAAACTTCGCTGAAACTGATGTTCGAGGGGCGTGGTCAGCCGGGAGCAGGATTTGCTTCTCTTCCTGGTTAGCACGCGATCTTTTACTGCGTAGTTCACCGACGGGAAACTACGCAGAAAACACGGGTATGACTGCAATCTTTCTCTCCCCCCCCCCTTCCTGTGCAAAGGCATGCTCCTTTTGAGCAAGCAGAGTCACATCTGGTCACAGCCAACACATGCAAGAGCTTTTTTTCCTCCTTAAGTAAAGGAACAACGACAATAACATAGAAGCAAAGTTTTTCTGGGTGTTCTTGAGGGATGTAGATAATCACAAAAATATATGCACACTGATAGAGCATGACTAACAAACAGAAGTATTGAACCATAGCACATTTAGCGTTCTCCTTCGTTGGCTGTGCTAGTCAAAGTTTCTTTACCAGAGCAACCAAAGGAAGTGGAAGCCAAATAGTTGCTTAAATATTTGTATTTGTTAGTCTCATAAGTGTGTGTGTTGCCTGGGTGGGGGGCGGGGACGTGTTTTGAAGTTTCAAACTCCTCCAAATATTTGCACCATCTTGTGCCAGTTCTGGGTCTTAGTTCACTCCCTTATTCCATTATGCTAGTATTTTTAGAAGCATTAACTAATGAAATGTATTAAAAATACATTTGAAAGTATCTGCAACAAATAACCTTATACTGCGTCAAGAGGGCAGAGCAGTTGTCATCACAATGACAACTGCATAACAGCAGACATTAAGTGTTTTGCCTGGATTAGGAACCTGTCACTTGAACTCTCACCTCAATTGTCTCTATCTTCTGGTCTGACCCAAACCTTTCTGGTCTGAGCCTTCTGGGTAATCACAGTCTAGTCACTTACAACAAATTTACTATATCCCCATACCTGACTGGTTTAATGCCTCCAAAGATTACAAGAGCTTTTACTTTAGCCAGACTGAACGCTCTCCCTTCCAAGCTTTTGGATGGGAAATTCCAAAATATTCCCCTCTCAAATTGCTTGTGCCCATGCGAAATGAACCAAGTAGAAACAGTCACCCATGTCCTTCTTTATTGTTCCTTCTACCGTGACTTACGTAAGGAACTTATTCAACCTGTTATCGACAAATTTCCTGGGAGACCTGTCAATTTCTATGCAAAGTTACTTCTCTCTGACAGGTCCTAGCAGATTTCAAACTGTGTTGCCAGATTTTGCACTGCTGCAGTAGTTGTACGTAGGCTTATGACTGCCAGTAATTCTAGCTCCTGATCACCTTATGGAGTGTGGTTTCCACTTTGGGGTTTGATGTTGGCCTGATCTTCGATACATTACATTACCCACCCTTCTGATATTGACTATTTTATAACAGTTCTGTTTCTATTTAGTGGCTTTTATCAAAAGTTTTACAATGTTTTTAAAGTGTTTTAAGGTGTTTTATTCTGTCAAATTTAATGTTTTATTCTGGCAAATCGTTTTATTGTGGCAAATTGATATTTGGTATCTCTTGTCTTGGTTAACAACCGTAAATAAAGATTCATTCATTCAAACCTTTTCTTTCTATGTCATTTTCCCAACCTGTCCAATATATATATATATATTCAGCCTCCACCAGCTTTGTTTGTGGTCCCAATGGGAGCCTCCAAGTTAACGTTTGCAAAACTTTCCACAAAAGTTGCTATTTCTACAAAAGAGAGTAGCAAGCATCCATTTTAAGCAGAAAACTTTCCTGGGCTCAGATGCATCTAATGTGTCCAAGGCATCTACATAATTTGTAAGTGATTGAGTAATGAAGATAAGGAAAAGGCAATTTCTGGAGCTTGGAAATATTTCCAGATCTCAAGATTTGCAGTGTGTCCAAAGCGGGCACAGATTGTTCAATTGGATGGAAGACAAGAACATCTAATGGGTAGTATCTAACGAGTACGTAGATGTCAAGACATTTTGCCAACATCTTGTTTGTCATTGAGAAAAGCTATCTTGAAATGGTGAGAAGGTAGAGATGGGCTAAAATAGCATTTCGCTTCATTTTTTGTTTCATTCCGTTTCTGTTTCTTTTTGTTTTAAATGAACTTTTTAAAAAAAGTTCTGTTTTTTGTTTTGTTCTATTTTTTTGTTTTTTAAACATGTCTATGTGTACTCTCTCTCTCTCTCTCTCTCTCTCTCACTGTGGCACTTGCGCAACTTGTGTGTGTGTGTGTGTGTGTTGTGTGTTGTGTGTTGTGCATGTGCAGCTCCCCCCCCCCCGCGGAAACCCCGCACTCCAGCTGATCAGGTCTGGCTTTGGCAGGAAAAAGAGTTTTAAAAGCCCACACTTTCCCCTTGCCCAATTGGGTGGGTGAAAGGGCGGGCTTTTGAAACGTTTTCCCCCACCAAAGCCAGTGCCAATCAGCTGGTGCATGGGGCTTGGGGGGGGGAGATTGAAAAGCCCTGGGCTTTTTAAACTACCTCCTCAAGCCCTGTGTGCCAGCTGATTGGCACTGGGGTGGGAAAAAAAGCTTTAAAATCCCACCATTTCCCCCCAATTGGGTGCACGAGGCTTCGGACAGGAAAAAAAAACATGTAAAAAGCTTGTGGTCTCCCCACGTCTGATCGGTTACACTTAGGAATGCTTCAATGCATTCCTATGAGAAAACAAAAAATGAAATGGAATGAAATGAAAATTTCCATTTCGTTTCATTTCCTTTTTCTTTGATGGGTCGTTCCATTGTTCATTTCATTAGGGATCAAAACAAAAAACAAAATTAAAAAAAAATCATTTCGTGCCCATATCTATGAGAAAGAGATCCCACCTTCAACGGAGGACTGAGAGAAGTGCTTTCTCTCAGTCAAGATGGATGGAGTTTGTACAAAATTTCTCCAGCATATTTTTGGTAAGCAGATGGTACAACTCACACAGCAGCTACAGAAGAAGAAGGTGATGACTGAGAAAGATGCAAACAACTCATTTTATGCTTCAACGTCAAGGAGTTTGTTCACAGAGGCAGCTGCATACTCTGACCAATACTATCTGCACTCCACTTGCTGACTCACAGTAAGGTTTCGATTCATTTTTGCTCATTCTGGTTTAGTGTGCAAAAATTAACCAGGCCCCAGCTATACGGGAGAGAAATGGCACTGCTGTGAATGGACATTTTTGGAGTTGTTATCAATTCAAAATGAAGATTAAATCATGATCACCTGAGATGCGGGAGAGTGCTTGTTTACTGGACCCTTTGTCAATTAACTGATTTTTATTATATTTATTATTATTATTTGGAGAGGCCCCTCTCTTTTCCATTTCTTGACCACCTTTGTTTCACACCTGCTTTTTCCAACAGAATTCTGGCTTTATGTTAATGTATATTGTGAGCCTAAACTGATGAAGTGTCTTGACTGGCCAGCTCCAGAGAGAAGGTTCTTCTTTCAGCTTTGTTCCTTGCCCCATGCAAAGGCAATAAAGTTGTCCTGATTCAGCAATGCGAGATGCAGGAGGCATGAAGGCATGGCAGCTTCAACCTTGTGGGTTGCTCATTTGTCCTTGTTTGTTGATGGCATCATCATTTTCAATGTTGAGTGCATTGTGGAGCATGGATTGTAAACTGAACTTGGATGTCCTGATAGGGCAAAGGGCCTTTGGGAGACAATACGAACAGGGGGAGAGAGGAATTACATACATATGATTACTTTGCCTATTTTAAAAGGTGTTTGGTTGGAAGCCCACTAGACAAGCTCCAGATGGTACTCTATGTGGGTGGATGTAGGCTTTTAGCAACACATCAACCTTTCCTCCTGCACTCTCTTGCTAATAAATAGCATTTACCCAGCTGGCTCACAGCCCCTTTATAATCAAGAAGCCATCAATCAGAGATGATAAAACTTCATTTTATCCCAGTTACAAGCCAGCTTGCTTGGAGCTGGATCGAAGCCAAAATCAACAGGGACTATTAGAATCTTGGGAAATCAAACTCAACATGGGAGGTGGTTTTTTATTTTTAAATATTGCATTTCTTAAAAAACAAAAAAAGTATTTTGCCATCCCACTGAGCCTGGAGTTGGGGTGGGATGGGAAGTAGAAAGACAGATGTCGAAAAAAAAAAGGCTTTCAGGGTTTCTTTCTGCAGCCTTAAATAGCACCTCTGCTTTTCATTATATATTTATTATTCACCCACTGATTCTGGAACTAGTATAAACCAGCTAGAAACATCTAGCTTGTATTTGTTTGGTTAAAAATTAAGATGATAGATAGATAGATAGATAGATAGATAGATAGATAGATAGATAGAT
>JAHTLZ010003526.1:7191243-7223209 GCA_023846285.1 Phrynocephalus versicolor | reverse complement strand
TTGGTTGCATCAACAGAAACATAGTGTCTAGATCAAAGGAAGTGATAGTACCACTCTATTCTGCTCTGGTCAGACCCCACCTGAACTACTGTGTCCAGTTCTGTGCACCTCAGTTTAAAAAGAATGTTGACATCTTCAAGCGGGTCCAGAGGAGGGCAACCAAGATGATTGAACTGTCTTATGAGGAGTGGCTTAGGGAGCTGGGGATGTTTAGCCTTACAAAAAGAAGACTGAGAGGGGATATAGCTATCTTTAAATATTTGAAAGTTTGTCACCTAGCAGAGGGAACAGGCTTGTTTTCCATGGCTTCAGAGACTAGGACACAATGGTCTCAAACTACAGGAAAAGAGATTCCATTTGAACATTAGGAAGAACTTCATGACAGTTAGAGCTGTTCGGCAGTGGAATAGGCTACCACGGAGGGTGGTGGAGTCTCCTTATTTGGAGGTTTTTAAGCAGAGGCTGGATGGCCATCTGTCAGGAGTACTGTGATGGGGGTTCCTGCATGGCAGATGGCCTTTGAAGTATCTTCCAATGCTATGATTCTATGATAGAGTCAAAGTGTACAAATTACTTCAACATGCTTTCATTCATAGCAGAGATCATTCCTAGCAATTCTCCCAGATAATAAGGAAGCCTGAGGAAAGTGACAGATCAGATTCATCTGTTCAAGTCCTGTCTCTATGAAACACGGTTCAAGACTTGGAACTAGTTATGCTGTTGTGCCAGCGGTGGAATCCTAGGTCCCATCCTTATGCACCCTTGCCTCTTTGCAGCAAGATGTAGAGTTGCCGCTATGAAACCCACAATGGACTCCCAAGATGAAAGGCGATTCTCCAGACTGCAATTATGAACAGAATCTTCTGCAATCATGGGTAAATGCCATAAACAACCCCATTATTGCACAGAAGCCTTACATTTTTGCCAAGCACTCATCTTGCGCAGTAACTTTAAAATAAATAGACCGGGCATATAGGCAAAGGAATCTCCCAAAAGGTAATCTTACTGATGGCAATACTATAACTTCCAGCCACTTAGCATAAACCTCTGCTGCTAAATCTCTGTGGGTAAACTATGCAGAGATGCAAAAAGCCGCAAAGGTATTAAGAGCAATTCTGATATAAATTCCAATTTTATTTTATGACCATTTTACAGCTGCCGGTATAGATAGACTCTCATAAACCTCTGCAGCGGAGGCAAGTGTAACTTTTTTAATATATATATATATATATATTCTTCTAGAGGGTTTCAGTTAGTTAGTTTATTGTGACATGTTAGTGGCATTTTCCCTGTGCAGCACATTCATAAGGGGGGATGTTAATGTGGCTTAAGCTAGCAGAAGACTCATAAAAAGATGTGATTATGCTTTTTAAGTAGTCATAAAATATGTGACTTTCAGTTTACGCATCCACCTGGATTTCTGCCCATGACAGTCAGAACGCATGCAGGAGACTATGAAGAACATTAAATGAACATATCCTAGGGATTACATTTGGAATCAGATACAATAATGTAGTATAACATGCTCACTGCTAGGGCTATATGTCAAATTCACTTTGTTAGGGATTGTGTTGCAGGCTTTGTAGATATACCAACCTCCACCTCCTGGACTGAATATGAGCCATGAAGCAGTTTTACACGTGGAATCCAGAAGAGTGAGACCACAGGATGCTGTGATGGCATGGATACATGCAAAGAAAAATAGATAAGTCCATGGAGGGTATGCTGATCGGTGCTTCCTAGTCATGGGATTGGCATATGAATATATAAATTATCAAGTGAGAAATCAAAATGCATCTCCTCGCTTCATTTAGTAACAAGACATTTTGTGTCACTGTACAATGACAAATCTTGGGCTTGCGAAAATGATTAATGCACAAATGATGAGTTTGGGCAGTGGTACAAAAGTCTGAAAGCTGTTGTCTTGTTAAATCTCGGAAGCACTGGATGTGTTGCTTGCATCTTTTAAAAAATCAGTCAACCAGTCCACCTGTGCTTTATCTGTGGCTAGCTTCACAAAAGCAAATGTCACCAGTTTTTCAGGGATACGTTTTGTGCAAATTTCAGAAACCATAAGGAAAGTAGAAAAAGTGTTCCTTTAGTTTGGTTCTTCAGTGAAAAGGGGAACTCGGGTGGAAGACAACAGTTGCTTGATGGACTTTCTTGTCATGAATAAGTAATGTTGCAAACCTTCCTCATATCCCTTCATCTATACACCTCTGAACTACTTGTGAATATGAGCAAGACAGTTTTATTGCTGCAATGTCTCTCCTGACAGTTCCTAATAGACATGGGCACGACTCGGCAAAATCCTCGTCTCCGTTCTCGTTCTTCGTTCTCGTTACAGAACGAGGAACGAGAACGACAGTTACTCTGCTCCAGCTTGAACCCGACCCGATAAAGATGAATTGGGTCTGATTTGTCGTTGTCGTTCATGGCATCGCGGCGATCGCACGATGCCAAGCAGCACAGAAAAAAGTTTTAAAAATTAAAAAAAACCCTGAATTCCCGGCCATAAAAGCAGGCGAAAATATGCCTGCCTCAGTGAGGGCACCTACTGAGGGGTGGTTTCTGGGGGGGTCCCCAGCCTTCCCCCCTCTCCTGTCCTAGGCTGCTGGTACCAGGCTGGGGGGGGGCATCGTCGTCTCCATTTGCCATGCGGTGGGAGGGGATCCAAAATGGCAACCGCAATATTTATTTTTAAATTGTGGTGCAAAAACCCACCAAAGCACCACAGAAACATTTGAAAATTAGGTCTTTTAAATGCCTGATTTTAATAGTAGCAGCAGTGGGTTTTTCTTGCAACAAAACATCTCCATTTATTTTATTTTATTTTTATTTTTATTTTTATTTTTTTACACCTGCACACGCGCAATGATGGACTGGCCATGGGATGGGACCATGCAAATTTTTGGAGCCATTCCACCAATCGCATGGCCAGGTTTTGCTGAGACTTCTGGATGTGCCAGAGAGGGTATTAAAAGCCCACCAACCCTAAGCCTAACCCTAAGCCTAACCCTAACCCATACGCCAGTACACTGTCTTCTTAGTGGGTCAGAGGCACCCAGAGGTGCAGCCCACTAACCCACCCCACCCTAACCTTAACCGTTACCCTAAGCCTAGCCCTTACCCTAACCCCAACCCTAAGCCAGATTCATACGCAAGTCCACCTCCCTTCTTAGTGGGTCAGAGTGGTGCATCGAAAGGTACCTCCAACTCCGGACCCACTCCCTCACTTGTAACCTGTACGCCAGTACGCCAGTATGCTTTCCTTCTTAGTGAGTTGTGACGATCCCCCTTTCCAGAGACTGAATTGTGATGGGAATGGTACCGCTGCCACCTTTTATTTACTTAGTAATGCTGCCACCTTTTAAACTCGTCGCCTCATGAATTGGGACTGACTCAGAGATATATAATAAAACAATGATGAAGTTTATTGAGAAGATAATAACTATAACAATATCTGATGTTGGTATGCGTTGCCTTTAACATATACTGTAACAGATCTAATCAGCTCCACAAGCCTCCCTGCCTTAAATGCCTAGTAAACAGTATAGCCCTCCCTGCCTGACAGAACTCTCAGAGAGCAGTGTTCTCCCAGCACTCACTCTCAACTTAACTGCACTTTCTCTCCTTAACTGCCTAGGCTTCACCCTTTTTATATCCTGCCACTCCCCGCCCTCCTGCTGGGATTGGCTGATGATTTGCATATTCATCACTCCTGTCGGCAGAGTTTGTCACATGAGTCGGAGTCAGCGCCGAGAGAGGTGCCTCTGACACACTAACCCCCAACCCTGGCTAATATGGCTAATTGGCTAATGGCTATAATGTTCTTAGTGAGACAGCGAAGTGCCAATGAGGTTTCCTGTCACACTAACAACCCAACATAATTGGCAGCGGCTACGCATTACGCTTCCCTTCCCTTCTAGGTCAACTCAGAGGGAGGCACCCAGAGAGGTGCCTCCCAGAGCCCACCCCTCCCCCTAAACCTGTACAAACGACAGACGACAAACGGAACAACAAATTTTTGAAAATTTTCACGAAGAACGGAAACGACCCAAACGGGCCCTTCCCGACAAACGACAACTTGAAATGTATTTTTTTCTGGTCGTGCCCATCTCTACTTTCTAACATACAACTGGCAGGCCATTGTGTAAGGAGAAGGCCATCCTAGATAGGCCATTGTTCGGATAATTCTTCTTACATCACTGTCAACTTATGGCCCTGTCTTCTCTCTGTTTCCAAACCTTCTCCTTGGGGCCAAACTGTACATACCATATAGCTCATAATTAGAAGTCCATTATTGTTTCAATTGTGTGATTCACGCAGGAAACAGAACGCATCTGCCCCCAGTGTGGTAGAGACTGCCATTCCCGAATTGGTCTACTTAGTCACACTAGGTGCTGTTTTTAGGATCTCTACTCCAGGCATGATACCATAGTCTTTCGAGACTGAAGGATGCCAATGAATGTGTGATTCACGCAGAGCCAATGACTAAGCCAGTCATGCTTACAAACAATGAAAGAAAGCTGTTTTATAACCTGAGGAAAATGTGAAAAAGCCTTCAGCACATAAGTAATTTCTCCTGCTATTGACAGGTTTCATAAAATGTGTAGTTTGCATCTCAGTTTATTACTGCACAATCTATGGCAATTCATTGCTACTAGAGATGGGCACGAAACAGCAAAATGGCATTTCATGGTCGTTATTCGGGCCCTGGGGTCTGCTTTGTTCCTTTTCCATTTTTCGGGTCCCCAGGGCCCACTTCGTTTCCATTTGTACATTTTTCTGGTGCGGCAAGCTGCGGCCGCAGGGAGCCTTCCAAAAGCCAGGCACCACCAGAGCTGGTGGCATGCAGGCCGGGAGAGCGTTTCCACGGTCACGGGGAGCCCTCCCGTGGCCAGGGCAAGCCTCCTGGGAGAGCCGTCCCGCAGCCACGGGGAGCCCTCCTTGGGCCGGGCGCCACTGGAGCCGGTGGCAAGCCTGCCAGCAGGAGATAAATCCTGTGGCCATGGGGAGTCCTCCCAGAGCTGGGCGCTGTGCTGCTCCGGTCACCACCCCCAACAGGCTACCACCCCCAGAGCACCGCCAAGCACCGCCCTCCCTTGGGCCCCCTCCCCAATGACTGATCCGCTGCACCATCTGCGACCCCCCATCAGGTCACTACCCCTGGAGCCCCGTGCAGTGCCGCCCTAACTGGGGCCCTTCTCCCTGGGAACCACTCCGCCCCAGCAGACCACCACCCCACAACGCCCCCCGGGCCTCGACCCGGGAAACCTGTGGGGGGTGCTCCAACGATGCCCTCTGGTCTGGCTTCCGAGCTGGTTGCACCGTTGCCCCTTTGCCACGTGGCCGAGATCCCGGAGCCCAGCCCATAAGGGCTCGGAGCCTGCCTCTTCTTGCACGATCAGCAAAGTCTCGCATTGTATGCTCCGGCGGGGAGGGGGCAAAGAGGTTCTGCCAGGCCCAGCCCCCTCTCGCCGCCCTCCACTGCTCCATTATTCATAGCGCGAGCGGCGTGACAGCAATAACGGAAACGAACAGAACTGAAGAAAATGTTCTTGGTTCTGTTCGGCTCAAGCCTGCCCCATCGCAATGGTCGTTATTCGTACTGTTACGTAACGGAACGAATAACGGAGAACGGTAACAAAAAATGGTCGTTTCGTACCCATCTCTAATTGCTACCCTAAGACTGTGAAGGGACTCACCCCCACTGCCCGGACTCCATAGTTCCACAGAACAGAAATATTGCAGCAGCAAAGGCAAGAAAGGAAGGACCTGGGGGGGGGATCTAAATCAAAATAAATTGTACTCACTAACAGCAGACTATCTAGACTATGGCCATCATTTTGTTCATTGCACATGACACCAAATGACATTTGGGACCATTTTTGTGTTATTTCAGGGAATGGATGGATGTTACTTGTTTTTAGGATACAGCAGAAAGAGTTGCCAGGTTTCCTAGTTTATTTATAAGCATGAAAATTGGAGGAGTCTTGCTTCCAGCAACAGAGAGAACACACTGACAGCTTTTCCATCAAATTTAACTTATCAACTGAGCAACTGGTTTATTTTTTATCTTGTTACTCATTCAAAATCAGCATCACTGGCAGCCTTGCCTTTAATTCTCATTTGTGGAACTTGACCACAGTGATGTCCAAAGACCAAAACCTCCTCCCTCCAGCCTGGAAATAAGAGGCAAGACAACTTTTTGGGAAGATGGGCTAAAACTTTATTAATAACCTAAATAACTTGTAAATAAACCTAACAAGGGGACCTAAAATCGTAGTGCAAGTGGTAATGGGTTGCCAGTGGGATGTCTTCCACCCCAGCTTGTATTCAGTGAGGTTCACACTTTTGGATGCTGCTGCCCACCCGTTCAGCATCATCCTAAGTTGTATGAACCTCCTAGCCCAAAACAACCCTCCATTTGGCCTAGTATTACCATTCTAACTTTGTTTAACTCCTAGGCCTGCCATAACATCTATTTTAATCCAAGGGTTGTCCAGCACCTTAGGGCGACTTACCAAAGGCATACCTGAATACCATTACCTCTTGCACTACCCTCCTAAACAGTAATCACTGTGAATAGTTTACCCTTCCCGTGCTAGATGCAGAATGGGATGGCTGAAAATGCACAGCTACCCCAAGCCAATATGGGTAGCTACCAAAAAAATCTCATCCAGCCCCCAATAGGCAACCAGCTACTCTCATTCTCTAATGTATCAGGGCGGGTCGGCAGCGCTGCTGGTCTTGCCTGAAAAAATGCCCGAGCAGTCATGTGTGTGTGTGTGTGTGTGTGTGTGTTGTGTCGTTACAGTCATTACCGACTCTTTGTGACTCCATATTAGAGATGGGCACGAATCAAAAAAATGGTGTTTCATTTGTTGTTTGTCATTGAGAGGTCCACTTTGGTTCATTTCCATTTTTCGCAATTTTTTTGGAAAAATTTTGTTTTTGTTTTTTGTTTTTTCGTTTGTCATTTCTACCAGCTTTTTGCAAATTTTTAAAAAGCATTTCCATGTGTGGGTGCCCCCCAACGCCCCAGACCAGAGGGAAAACACTTAAAAAATTGATGCTGGCAGAGACACAGTATAGACTAGGTTCACAGGGAGGCTGCAAAGGCAGCGGCGGGCATTGCCCAAGGTGCAAGGCAGCCGCAGAGTGACTGCACTGTGGGGCAGGGGAGGGTACTCACTGAGAAGTACGCACACATGCACACAGGGAGGCTGCAGGACTGAAGCTAGAGTCGCAGAGACAGCAATCCCACCCTAACTCCCACTGGAGACTGCAAGGAGGACGGGGGCTGCCAGAGCTTTTTATGCCCTCTGTGGCTGCCAGACCTGCCCAGTCTGCCACCTGGGCATGCTATTGGTTGAAGTTGTCCAAGAATTTACATGATCCCATCACATGGCTTGCCTCCATGTTGTGGCTGGAGTGGCGACATCCATTTTGTCATCCTTAAAGGGAAAAGAAAAATAAATCGCGATGGGAGAAGACAAAAACAAGCATTTTAAGGACCCCTACCCCTGGTAGGTAATAATTTCAAATAATTATTGCATTATCACTACATTTTTATGGATGTCCAGGGCATTTTAATACCCAAGGAATCAATATTAGGCATCTGAGAGCCATTTTGGGTCGATGTCCCCTAACTCCCCTTAAAGGAAAAAAATACAGTGATCTGAGAAAAGACATAAATGCACATTTTAAGGATCCTGACCCCCCCCCCGGTAGGTATTATCAAATAGTATAAATAATTATTGCTGCGTTTTTATGGGTGCCCAGGGCGTTTTTTAACATTTAAAACAGCTCATTGCCAGTAACGGAAACGAAATGTAACGAACACTATTTTCGTGGTTCTGTTCGTTTCGTTTCATTATCATCAGAATTTTTGTTTGTTGTTTCTTTACGTAATGGAACGACAAACAAATAACGGAAACGAAAAATTGTTCGTTTTGTGCCCATCTCTACTCCATATCCATGGAGTTTTCTTGGCAGGAATACTGGAGTGGTTTGCCAGTTCCTACTCCAGGGGCAGTCATGAGCGGTAGCAAAATCAACTCAGCCACCCCTATTGAAAGTGCACAGATTGGAGCAAAAAAATTTGCATCCTAGGACTGAGTGGGCGGGCAAACTAGCCCCACCCACAAACCTTGTCATCATCAGGGCACCAATGGCAACTGAATGCTATGACAGGAGCATTAGAGATGCATCCCCTGTACACAAATTGCCTCATCCTCAGTGAAAAAGCAGATCCTGAAACATGGAAATATTCTACTGGGGGGGGGGATCAGTAGTAACTGTAAGACTTTATTACTGCTGCACAAGAATGAAAAGGTCAAGACTTTCCTTTCCTTTTTGTTTTTGTTTCCTACAGATAGTAACATGAAGAAAAAAACAGATGGGTTCCATGCAAGGAACCTTATGTATGCATTTTGCACATTTTTGCCCAAAGATTTGTGCAATTTTCACATTGACGATGGATGTTCTTTAGAGATGGGCACAAGACGAAAAACGACACACAGAGCAGGCTTTCAAATTTTGCGCTGCACCAGCGAGGGTGCTGGTGCAGCACAAAATTCAAAAGCCTGCTTTGCTTTCCTGTTCTGAGCCAGGATCGAAGCTGCCGCCACCCCTCCTTCCCCCAGGTCTCTGTGGGAGAAGAAGGGGTGGCAGCAGTTTGGATCCTGGCTCTTTGGTTCTGAGCCAGGTGAGGGTTAACCACTCCTTAGCCCGGGTCTCTGTGGGTGAATGAGGGGTAGTGGTGGCTTTGATTCTAGCTTTCTGGATTGAGCCAGCCAGCTGGCTTCCACTTAGGCCAGGGAGGCTGCTAGGCCTCCCACCAACCACTGTCCCATTGCAACCACTGGAACCAGCACCCAGTTGGGGAGGGAGGGGTTGACAGGTCGGGTCCCTCCCCACAGCCCGACGTGTTTAAATAAAAGGGCTGGGTGCCAGTGGCGGCAATGGGGGAGCCGAGCAGGTGGTGCCAAATTCAAACCCTGCTCCACTCTGCCGTTCTCGCCACCACCACCCAGCTGGTTTTGACAACTCAGGCTGTGGAGAGGGATGTGTGGCATTACCTCTGAAGCATTGTGCCCCCATCCCTATAGCCTGAGCTGTCAGCGCCAGCTGGGTGGCAGCAACTTCCATTTTGTTGCTCATTTCTTTCATTATGAATTTTTAATTTTTTGTTAATTATGAAACCTAACAAAGTACAATGAGCAACAAAATGAAATGAAGCAAAACACTATTTTTCCATTTCATGCCCATCTATAATATTCTCAAATGTGAAAACTTGCAGAAAACTTCTCATAATCTTGCCCAGCATGGAGGAAGTTTAAAGCCAAGCAAAGTGTTCTGCCATAGCGCTTCAAGCAATTTAATTAATTATGCAGGCTACACGTCCCCCACAGCAGGCTAGGTACTCATTTTACCAACTTCATAAGGATAGAAGGCTGAGTTAACCATGAGCCTGTTACCTGCGATTGAGCCCCAGGTCATGAGCACAGTTATATCTGCAGTACAGGCATTTAACCACTGTGCCATGGGGCTCTTTTGTTTGTGACGTGATCAAGTGGGTAGGAAGGGACTGGAGTAAAATGTCTTAATCTTCCCAATCTTAATCTTCAGTAGGGAAAAATCTTTTGGGTGGATGTTTGGTCAAGTCCTGTTAGGTAAAAAGGTCAAGTTTCCCCCTGCACCTGCGGGCTAGTTGTGTCCAACTCTAGGGGCAGTGCTCATCTCTGTTTCCAGCATGGCTGTTCAAATATGTGTTCAAATGCAAGAGACCAGGCACATTTAAATGCCACCATATTCTAATCTATCACGTATTTAGCGTTTTGAACTTACAAACAGGAAGGAAGGAAGGAAGGAAGGAAGGAAGGAAGGAAGGATGGATGGATGGATGGATGGATGGACGGACAGACAGACGGACAGACAGACGGACGGGCGGATGGGCGGACAGACAAATGGATGGACAGATGGATGGACAGATGGATGGACGGACAGACAGACAGACGGAGACAACAACATAAGCATGCACCTAGAATGCAGGAAATAAAATTAAGGGCATTAGTACTTCTCTTTCAGCAGCATCATTACCTGCTCTTATCCTCTTACACTGTTAGATTTTACAACATTACCTATTATGCACCAGCAATTAATTACACCAACGATAACCTATAAAATTAAATTTTGTTGCACAGAGCAGCCAAGAATGAAACTCTTACACAAACTGAAACGATATGCTAACAATTAAACGTTCTAATCCCCCAGGAAATACTGCTGTGGAATATGAATGTTTGGGGAGATAACAAAGAGCACTAAACCCAGTGTTAGAGGAGTCATTTTGAATAATCATCGTATAATACCATTACTGCGCACTAATAGAGCACTTTTCCTCTTCAAAGTGCTTTACAAAAAAACAGCCACTAATTAAATCCGTGAGCACTCCAGCAAGGGTAGGTAGATAGGTGAATATTAAAAACAGCTTCTGCTTCTGCCGCTCTTCATTCTATCCCCAGAGGATGAAACTGTATCAAGGAGCTTAAACCCATAAAGTAGATGAAGATCACAGAGGCAAACTCAGGATTACTGTATTCTTTTGTGAGGACCCAGAGATGAAGGAGAAATCGAGCTTTATAATGAAGGACCCTACGATCTAGACTGAGAGATTGGCTTATTTAAGTAGGATCAGAGTTTGGAAGTTACTTAGAAAGCAATCAGTTGCTTTTATTTTTCCCCAAGCTTGCAGTCCAGTGTAGAATGTTGGGCTAGGACCTGGCCGTAAAATTAACTGGATGATGTTGGGTCAGTCACATGCTCCTAACCTAATCTTCCTCTCAGGATATTACCAGTGAGGAACATAAAGAAGTCAGTAAATGAGCTAGAAGCTCAATGAAAGACAAGTAGGATACAAATATAACAGTCACCAAAGTATCCTTTAAAAATGTTGAAAGTGGGACAAGACCAGCCTTATTTTTTTGTAAGCAACAGCATGCGCCTCGTTTGTGGAACCATCTTCCTTAAATAAATAAATAAATAAGAACAGGCTCCCTGGCTTCAATCATTTAAGCCCAAGTTTAAAACATGGATGTTTAGGTCATCCTTCCCTCATTTAATCAGTAATGAATGACACTCATTAATTTCCATCTTTGCCTCCTTTGTGTTGCATCTAAATTCTTATAATTATTATCCGTTGCCATTATTTATTTATTTATTTATTTATTTATTTATTTTCTTCCTCCTATTTTCTATCTTATTACTTTATGAGTAATTATGTTTCAATTTTGTGTTTGATACAGTTTATTTATATGTATTGTTGCTACTATATTTTCATTTGCCGTACACCACCCAGGGAAGCCCTCGGGCTGGATAGTTTGCAGTATACAAATTAAAAAAAATCAATAACACACAAAGAAAAACTGTGGGTTTGTTTAAAATAAGGAAAGTATTTTTAATGGAAAAATTCTAGTTTTCCTGTTCAAAATATAATGGTTCCTATGCAAAACACATATTTCCACAAAAAAAGCACTTTTGTGAATGTTTCGGGGGGGAAATGTAGAATATGAATAATGTACCATGCCTCCTCTAATCTGCCAGAACAAAGAAACATCCTTGTAAGGATAAAGTTGGGGGTAAAAATGTTTAAAATAAATAAAGGCCCAATGTATTCTTGAAGGCTTTAACAGGCAGGATCAGCTGTTTTTTGAGCTGTTTGGCCATGTTCTTGAAGTTTTTATTCCTGACATTTTGCCCCACATTCCCACTCACTCTATATTCCAGAGCACAAAGAGAACTCCTAGTTCCCTGAGCTCCTTGCCCTCTGAAGATGCCGGCCACAGAGTCTGGTGAAATGCCAGGAAGAAAAACTTCCAGAACACAGCCAAACAGCCTGAATAACTCACAACTAGAGATGGACCCGAAACAAACAAAAAATGGTGTTTCATTTCATTTTTCAGTTCATTATCCTTTGTTTCATTTTGTTTAATTTTTTTCTTAAAATCTATCGCCCCCCCCCCAATCGAGCACGTTGGGGGGAGAACAGTGCAGAGATTTTAAACTGTCTTTGAGCCACCAAAGCAAGTGGTGGCTGTTTGCTTTGGTGGCTCAAAGACTGTTTAAACACGCTGCACCTATCCCCCCCCCAATCAGGCACATTGGAGAAAAACAAAATGGAATGGAATGAACCAAAAATTTCTACTTCTTTCATTTGTTTTTCTTTTAAAATCAGTTTGTTTTTCATTTCGTTCTGAAACAAAATCAAAAATGAAAAACAAAATGGAAAAAAAATTCATTTTGTGCCCATCTCTACTCACAACAGCTAAACAAAAGCCCCTTGTAGCCTGGGTCCAGGATAGAGATTGGCACGAAATGAGCAATTTTTCATTTTTGTTTTCGTTTTTTCGTTTTGTTACGTAACGATAACGAAAATGAAAAAATTTTCAAATCACAACGAAAACAATAACGAAAACAAAAAAATTGCCGTGTTTTTCGTTTTCGTTACGGCAAATACATTGAACTGAAAAGAATGCTAACAAAACAGCAATTTTTATTTTCATTTTCGTTTTTTGTTTCGTTACAACAAAAATGAAAAATTTGCAAAGACCTACTGAAAAACGAAAACGAACCAAAACAGACCCCCTAAACGACAAACGAAAAACAAAAAACCATTTTTTGAGTCGTGCCCATATCTAGTCCAGGATATATGACGGACTGTATCTTTCCATATGAACCTTTTTGATGTTTAGGATCATTTGAGGAATTCTTCCTCAATGTAGGCACAGCTGATGGGGACATGGGTGAGCTCCCAGACTGTGGTGTGCTCTTCCTTGGGAAGTTTGGTTGGCCCCTTCCCTTTTATCTTTCCTCTGTTCGTTGAAGACCCATTTGCTCAAACTGGCTTCTCACAATCATAATCAAATTCTGGAATGCTGCATTTTAGTTTACATTGGTTTTCAAAGCTCTAAATGATTTTAATCATCCAATGTATCCCAACTATTATTATAGTTCAGTTGTTTTTAATGCATACTGTGGTTTTAATTCTCTCTCCCCCCCAACACTGTGAGCTACCTTATCAGGAAACAAGGCAGCCTATAAAGGAGATAAATAAATAAATATTCCATGCACAAAATTTTACTCTTTCCGGAGGACTCTGGTCTCATTCTCCTTTCTCCATGCCTGTGGTCTAAAATAGCTTAAAATACTGTATTTTTTCAAGTTCCACCACCACAAGTCATTCCGTTTCAATTGGTCCTTTTCACAGAAAGCAGTTAGGCACATTTCAATTTCCACGTCTCACCTGCAAACTTTGCAATTATTCAGCAACCTTTGCCCCCTGTCTCCGTAGAAGTAGAACGTATACCATTGCTTTTGCGCTTGCAAATGGAGATGATAAAACATTTTATGTTAATTTTGTCATTTAGCTAATTTGTGCTGGTATAATTTACAGGCAACACTGACATCCTTTCTCACTGAGTGACACATTATGGAATTGCCCTTTATCCAGTATGGGGTCTGTGTGTTTGTGCATGTGCATGAGTCAGAGAAATGAGAAGGGTTCTCTTTGCCCAAAACATATAGGATTTAATAGCTGTTGTGAGTTTTTTGGGCTGTTTGGCTGTGTTCTGGAAGTTTTCCTTCCTGACGGTTCACCAGTCTCTGTGGCTGGCATCTTCAGAGGGCAAAGAGGTCAGGGAATCAGGAGTTCTCTGTGCTCTGGGGTATAGAGTGAGTGAGACTGTGGGTTTTTTAAGTTGTGGGAAAGGGGAAACTTGTCCTATTCAGGAGAATAGGTGTTAGTCATTGTATTGTTATGTGGAACGATTAAGAAGTTTCACGGCAATCAGGGAGGGTGGCAATCCTTCCTTGATTGATGGGAGTTGTTAGCTGTTCTATTGTGTGAACTGCTCACTGGTGCTTGTGGCTGGATGGGAATAATTGAACTTTGATCTTTTATAGGCTGTAGTTTTCAGCACTGAAAGCCAGGCTTTGTTGATTTTTAGACTTTCTTCTTTTCTGTTGAAGCCGTGCTCGTGTTTGTGGATTTCAATGGCTTCCCTATGTAGTCTGACATAGTGATTGCTAGTGTTGTCCAGTACCTCTCTGTCCTGGAAGAGTATTTCATGTCCAGTTTATTTTAGGGTATGTTCAGCTACTGCTGAATTTTCAGGTTGTTTTAGTCTGCAGTATCTTTCATGTTCCTTGATGCTGGTCTGGATGCTGCTCTTTGTGGTCCCAGTATATACCTGGCCACAACTACGAGATATCCGGTATACTCTTGCAGTGGTGAGTGTGTTCCTTTTGTCCTTGGCTGACTGTAGCATCTGTTGTATTTTTGTTGTATTTATATAGGATTTAATTCCCAGGCTGGCAATCAATTATTACATATCACTAAAAATATTGCTGTAGAAATCATTTACCAGTGTCATCTTCAAAATTCAATTTGATCCGAGAGGCCACTTAAATTTCATAAGGGGTGGGGGGAATTACATAGAAATAAAACACTACCAAAATAGCCTGAATTCAGGGATATTAGAATACATTTACAAGGTAGATATTAGAATACATTTACAAGGTAGATTTATTCAACATCAAATCACTAAAGGCGCCCATGAGGCAAGAGAATCATCTCTCAATGCAATACTGAAAATTATTGCATGGAATTGAAAAGTAGGTCAACTTTAAGTTGAGAATTTTACATCCGCACAGTGATATAGTGCTTCCTGGGTGGACATGCTCCAGGCTCTACTTCAGAAGAAAAGAATCATTCCCTCCCATTATCTGGATAAGTCAGTAGCCCCTGCTGTGTATCCTTAACAATGATGCAAATCAATCACCCACAGGTTCCATTCCAGTTCAGCAGTTCTAAGATTATTTTCATAGGATCTGTGGGATAGCTCAGTGGTTTAGGTATGTGGACCCAGCAGTTGGGAGTTCAATTCTCTACTTTGTCTTCTTGACAAGAGACAGGAATTGATGACCCATAGGATCCTTACATTCTCAAGAATGGGTTCCAAGAACTAAGGCGAGATCAGTTTAGCCATGCCATCTCTGCATCTTCCATAATAATAAGTTTAGAATCATACAATAGAATCATAGAGTTGGAAGAAACCTCAAGGGCCATCCAGTCCAACCCCCTGCCATGGAGGAACCCCCATCAAAGTATTTCCGACAGATGGCCATCCAGCCTCTGCTTGAAAACCTCCAAAGAAGGAGACTCCACCACCCTCCGAGGCTTAATAGCTGGTCTTGAAAAGTTATGCATTTGGACCCTTTACTTGTCGTTTTTTCCAAAATGGAAAACTTCTCCTTCTCACATCTCTCAGTAACTCTGAAAGTTCAGTTGATATCATGGCTCCATTCCATGTGATGCTGCCTAGAAAGGTGGTTAGTCCTTGGAATAGCAGTACTAAACTCTTCCTGGATTGCTTTGGACTTCCTCCACTTCTGAGCAGGATGAGAAGGAGCCAGTAATCTACACTGCCAGAAGTGAAAACACCTGATGAAGTTCCAATTCTGTTGACCCTAAAATAAAATGCCAACCTTTTTCTGAGCAACTGTCCCAGCTACATATTTAAACCTGTCTTTTCTAAGTGTGAATTTCCTCATAGAGTTCTCACCCATTTCTCTCAGGTGTGCTTTCTTCCGAAAATATTCACTCAAATGGGTGTTATTTTTATATTTAAGCTTCCATGACAATATTTGGAGCACCGTTAAATTTAGTGGATCGGTGAAATATGATCAACACAAGAAGCCTTCAGATCGGGTAGTATCATATACAGAATTCCTTATCGACGGTTGTATCTAAGTTGTAGAATCCTGGTGCTGCAGATAGGATATTGAATTCAATTTTTGTATGATAAGCAAGAACCCAGAACACTCTTCAATCATACAGCACCTGCTTGCAGACTTCTTGAAAAGGAATAGCAAATTTGCCGCATCCCTTAGGTTCATTCTGTCAATACGTTTCCTGGAATGTTCAGCCAAAATCTACCCTGCTGTAACACACCCTAGTCATGTATATAATCCTGTAACACAGATGGTTATAATGTAGCATCAACTTATTTGATTTTACTTACAGCAAACCTTTCCAGCATTTTCTCAGTAGAAAGTACTCAGAAGTGAATTAACATTCCTTTCTTCTGGGAGTATCTTGGAACTATGCAGCTTTCCCAAGACTACACGTTGGGTCTACTCACAGAAGACATGGCAGGGAAATGGATTTAAAACACTCATAAATTCTTTGGAGCTATTTGCTTACTTAGATCTATTTTTTTTAATCCTGCAAACACAATTTCACAAAATGAATTACTTCTTAGTCACTGTTATACAACAGGCAACACAACCAATTATAACAACAACAAAGTGCTACCATTTGTCCACCCCAGACTGAACAACTGCACCGATACAGAAGCTGCTAGTAGAATTGCAAAGTTCAAGTATACTTTTTGAATTTCAAATTACATAAAAATCCAAGATACCCTCCTCAACCGTGTTGGGTAACAACAGCTCCACATGCAGGATCTTCTAGAACAAGTTGGCAAGGGCTTTAGTATTCTCTGAGTGGCAACTATAGCTCTGGTGTCTTCAGCTTCCCTGATATTTGTGATGCAAAGCTCTTACCCACATCCACACTCTTTCTCAGCCTCACCCTTTTGGGATGAACAAATGTCTTAAGGGTTACAAACTCCCAACCTCTGGCTCCACAGCCAGATACTAAAATCACAAAGCTATCCAGCAAGTACTCTTAACATTTGATGGAGTTAAATCTAGGACAGCAAACAACACACCTTTGAACATCAAGCTGGCTTTGGGAAAACCCAATCTTCACTGAACTTGGTGGGATTGTAGAGGAGTCTCGGGGAGGCTTCTCAGCAGGTTTGGTGTCTCTAGGTGCCTGGGAGGCATTTTATAGGCCAATGAATCAATGAATAAAACAATCTCTAAAATTCATTGATCCCTATTCAGATGAATACTAATTGACAAACTACTGTATATACTCAAATATAAGTCTAGCTTTACAGCCCTCATTTTGGGCTGAAAAAAGGGACCCTCGACTTATATTCGGGTCAATACTTTTAGCCACTGAGGCAAGTGCTTGGGTCAGTGGCTAAAAGTCATTTTAAACATTGCGCGCCGCTTCTCCTGACCCCCTTCTGCATCACATGAGAGCAGCACACGATGTTTAAAACTACTTTTAGCCACCTAGGCGAGCGCTTGCCTCGGTGGCTAAAAGTCATTTTAAACATCACACACCACTCCCCCTGCTCACAAAGGAGGACCTGCCTGGTCCTGCTGCATTTCCTATTCTAGAATTTTACTTGAGTCAATAATTGTGCAAAGCATGCTCTGTTCACAAGGTGATTCCCTATAGAGCATCCAACCAGCATATGCCACCTCTACCCCTGTAACCAATCACTGATGTTGTGCATACTCTGGGATGTAAATGATATGTAATAAATTGTGCCAATGGCAAGGGGCATGATCGCTCCACTGGCCAAAGAACTGGACTCAAGTCTTTCTTCATCAGGATCCTCCCACATGTCTCCAATGCGAAGACCCTAGGCTTCATCCCAGCTGTCTGAATCAGACTCCATCAGAGACAGGCATGAAGCAGGACGAAGCACTTCATATGAAGCTGTCTACAGAGCATCATAGGTTTCTTGCTTTACCTCCACCTGGGCCAGCTGGCCTACTCATCTGTCTTTGCATGTCACTGGGGTCCTACTTCTCCAGCATAACTCCACTCTAGGTAGCAGAGTGGCTTGCCCCCGCCTCCTCCAACAGCTGCCCACTTGGGGCAATCCCCATCCTGCCTCCTCCACAGGGTCCTTTGTGCCCATTTCTCCAAGGCATGCTGGGAACTCCCATGGCCCAAAGAGGGTTGGACTCATCCCAAGCCTTTATGATTTCCTACTCTAAAAATATAATGGGCATTTTGTGTCTTGCCAGCTGAACTGCTAGGTTCCATCCTTGTCTAACTTGCTCCAGGAAGTTGTGACGAAAACGAGAGACTCCCAAACACTTCTGGCAAGGTGAGAAAAGAACTCCTCTCACTTTTCATTCCCATCTCACCATGGCAGAATATCAGCTAGTTAGAGTGAGCATCTGTTTGCCATAAAATGGGGTATACCCTCAAGATACGCTCTTCATAAACTCAGAACACCAGAAATGCTGTTCATATTAAATTGGACCCCATGAATAATACAGAAGTCATGAATTTAAATTATTGCCGGCATTTGGAGAAAATGCTAGTATTTCAGCCATTAAATAACAACTTTGCTTTATTTCTGGAAACAGAAAGTTATTAAGTTGTAAATCAGACTGGTGCCTTGTCTCATGAGGTGTTCTGAGCTCTTGTACCATTCAAAGGTATCTCAAACTCTCTGTGCAGAACTATATTTCTTGCCTTGGGGATATAGTTCCTTTTTTTTTTCAGAATATGTTGAGGGGAAATAAATCCCTACGCATACCTTTTTCAGCACTAACATAGTATTATGTAGTCCACCCGTGGCTTCCCTAATTATGAAGAGATACACTTATGCCAGGTGAGAGTATATTACTCACTGGAACTGGGTAAATACCTGGAATTAAGCCAACACTACACATACACGTATTTTTGTGTATGAAACTTTTCGGCATGTCTTGTTCTTTCTTTCAACATTCCTTGGAAAAATGTTAGTTTAAATTGCAAATTTGTTCACCCTCATTGTTGTCAAATCAGACAGGGTAGGATTATACAATGTTCTCCTTTTTCCCATAGCTGTCTAAAGGGTAAGTTTAGGAAGGAAGGAAGGAAGGAACGAAGGAATGAAGGAAGGAACGAAGGAAGGAATACTAACCTGAGGAAAATAATTATAATAAATAAGACTGGAAAATCTGAATGGAGGTAGAGTGTATATGCTAAAGAAATCTATTTTGAACATCTGGAGAACATTATTGAGAAGTCCATTTAAGCAGTAGACCTCAGCTGGACATTTTCCACTGGACATTTTCAGCATGGAAACTGACTTTCTCTGTCAGCAGTATATTTGTTCCAATACATCCAGTGTTATCCATCCTATCACCAGTGCTGGGTGTCCACAACTCCAGTTGACCACACAGGGCAATTGTGGCCTACTGCTAAGCCCACTTGCCAGGGCAAAAGCAAAACACTGACACTTCATTTTTGGAGAAAATTGAGGTCACAGCTTTATTGGTAATTGGTTGTACTCTGGACAGGCATTGGATTGGATCCAGCACATTGAGGAACCCGCCTGTCCCTTGATGTCCACCTTGTTTGAACCAGCACGAGGTCCGCCCACGCTCGCATCTTCTGGAAACCCTGTGGACACAGGCTCCTTTGAACTAGGGGCTTTTCACAGCTCCCGGGTGACTTTGGTACCTCATGTGCTTCACCATGACGACCAGGCTCCTTCCTGCTTCTGACACTGCTTGGATCCAGACTCCAATGCCTCAAAACCACCAAAGCTGTGACATAAAAACAACAAAAATATTTTTTTAAAAAAATAAACTTTTCTAAACTGTGCACAACTTATAACAAACAGGCATAAATGCTGTGGGTGAGTGGGAAAATTTCCTTCACTGCCTCAGCATGGAATGGAGCCCAACGCGAGCTCACTCCCCTTATAAAGGCTGCATAGACTGAACTCACAGAGTCTGTGCAGACTGGCAGTCCCCAAATGCACCCTCTGTGATGACTCACTTGCCCCTTCATTGGTCCAGGAGCATCATGTGGCCATGCTCCTTGGAACCTTCCAAGACTGCCACAAGGCTGGTGCCATTTTGGTGACTCCACTCCTCCACCTATTCATGCCGCAGCTGCTCCGGCCCCAATCCTGCACCCCGGTGAGTTGGGATCCAGTTATTACTGTTATAAGCAAAGCTACTGAGTCCATAAAAGGTACCATGGAAACTCTTTTGAAATAATGTTTTTTATTCATTTATCAATGCTTGCTTACTTGCTTGGTTGTTGGACATACTTCTATAAAATATACATTCTACATAATTTGCAATCAAAGCAACAAATATAATATGAAGAGATACAGAAAAACTCAACTATAATTAAGCATTAATGACAATTATGTTAAGTGTATGAATCATCATCTGGTTCATTGCTTAGACAAGAGGTTATGACAGAGTAAAGAACACTAGAGACTGAAACAAAAATACAGATTACATATAACGAGAGGGTAGTGTGCTATACTACATAAAAACAGATAATTTAAACAATCAGATATTTAGAATAATCTGTTGTGCCTACATTCGCATAATATTCTGCTCCATTGTCTAATGATTTGTGTGTGTGTTTATTTTCCTTTACTTTCCCTGCAACCAACCTGTCTAGGACTGAGAGAATGGATATTTCCCCCACAATAAACATATCTTCAGAGGAAAATGCCAATTCAGTGAAGGATACATAGTGGACTAGTCCTGGGTGACACCATTTAAATATAAGATGAGAAGCTTCTGGCCCAGAGATCATATTTGGCCCCTGTTTATTTATAAACAGATACAGTATATAAATAAATTCCCACTAGAGATGAGGACACACCACCAAGTTGACAAACCACAGATCCCACAGCCTGGAACCAAAGAACTGATGAATTGGTTTCTTGTCTTTTTTTTTAAAAGATAGTCCATGACTATTTGACAGTCTATTGATCAAGTATGGCGATTTGTTTTTTGTTTTGTTTTTATTTGTCTCCATCTCTAATTCACTCCCTTCCCTGAAGCTCCTTCCCTTGAGTTGAGGGAGACAGACTGAGAAAGGTCTTAGAACACAAACAAAAGGCAAATCTGGCATTTTCCTCAGATGTCAGAACAGGTCTCCACACTCTGGTTTTGAGAAGCCTCATGGCACAGTGGTTAAATTGCTGTACTGCAGCTAAAACTGTCCTCACGACCTGGGGTTCAATCTCAGGTAGCTGGCTCAAGGTTCACTCAGCCTTCCATCCTTCCAAGGTGAGTAAAACGAGTACCCTGCTTGCTGGGGGTGGGGGGGGCAATGTGTAGCGTGCATAATTGAATTGTAAACCTCCCAGAGACTGCTTTAAGTATTATGGCAGCAGTATATAAGCAGAACACTTCAGGGTTGCCAGGTCAACTTTTTCCCTCAATCTCTGAGGTTTCTTGGAAACTCGCCAGAGAACAGCAAAAGCTGACACCGATTTGTAACTTGCACCAATTCACTACAGAGTTTTATGCTTATTTCAATAAGGCAGCACAAAAAGCCAACTGTAGGATTTGAGCCACAGTAATCCTCATTGTCATTGTGACATTTGATCATGTTGAGAATCTTGTTTCCTCAGTGCTTGGACCCGTTCTGATTGAGGCCCACAATCAGATTTACTTTGCATTGCAAAACTCAGACGTGTCAAGATTCTCATCATAACTTTTATACAGTTCCTTGATCACTTCCAAGTGGTGTGAATTAGATTAATATCTCTTTAAAAGGCAAGTCTAACACTTTTCTCCCCCCCCCCCCACCTATCCTTGTGGCTATAGTTTGTTATACATAATTAGTAGAGATATGCATTGAGCTGTGCTTGAAATAAAATACATGTTTGATATTAAGCCAGTCGTTTGTATCATACAAATAAGTCTTCATTTGGTTTGGCAACATGCCTGTTTCGTCTTATAAGAGCACATCTGGTGCAAATTTGTGGGTCTGCAAAATAGTCCCCCACTGTTCGCTTTGTAGAGTTTCCAGCTGCAGAGGTTCCAGTTTTAGGCAGAGATCGTGTGCACCCCAAATCCCACGCCCTTTACAAATGGAGAACTTTTTTTTTCTCTGCTTATGTTATTGTTTGGATTGAAGCTCTTCAAGATAAAAGAAATGTATTTGACCATGGTCAGATCTGCGTTTTCTGCGTAGTTTCCCATCTGTGAACTACGCAGTAAAAGATCACATGCTCACCAGGAAGAGAAGCAAATTCTGCTCCTGGCCAACTGTACCCCTCAAACAGAAGTTTCAGCGAAGTTTCCTAAACCACCACCAGGGGCTGGATTTAGAAACTTTGCTCAAAAATGCTTACTTGTTTGCTTCTGTTGCAACGACAGGACATGGAAAATACGCAGTAAATTCAGTTTCTCCCCTTTCTACCCGGCTTAAAAGACGGAGCCTTGGAAACTGGAGCCAGAAAGTAGGACAAAATGTGTAGTACCCAGGTTAGGACAGAACCAGAATAGGAAGGTATGACGTAGAGGAGAGGACACCAATTGCTCATTAAAAACCACATGACCGCTCCAGAAAAAAATACGCAGGAAATTTAATTACGAAGGAAACCCAGGTATGACTGGGGTCTTTGTCTGTTCGTATATACTTAGGGATCTCTAAGAGTTGATAACAGTTTTGGTCTGGCATGCTGGCAAAGATATTGCTAGTTATTCCAGTAATGAGGGGAAAATCAAGAAACAGAAAGACTGAATCTCATTGTTTGAGTCTCTGGGTTCAACCACACATGGCAGAAGAACCCCACGCATATAGATTCAGCTGTTATTTGAATTGTTTTACATTCACATGACGCATAGATAACATAGATTCATTAGATCACCCCATTAGCTTCTTTCTACCTCACCAGCAAGGTCATTTTAATTGTACCAATCTTGCATTGCTTCAAACTCTGTTGTTTCTATGCATGTGTATGTTGCTGTCCATTTATTTACTTTGTGAATGGGTTGGGCTTTTGGCTCCTGTGGCCATGTCATGGCCACTCCCCTTGTACCTTTTATTACATTTTGAATCAATTTATATGAGATGGCAGGTGTGGCCTCCAGAACCAGTACAAGTAGCAAGAAATATACCAATTGAACTGACTGCCATGTGAATGGGTCCGGTAGGATACATACCATATGACTATATGAAGAAATATATTTATATTTTTTAAAAGGAGCATTAACTTGCATTTAGCATTTCCATAACTCGCTCTGAGACATTTATAGCAGAAAAAGACATTTCTTTACAATTGCATGCAATTACAGATTTGGTGGAATTTTGCTAAGCTGCTGTATATAATAAGAGCAACAGTAGCAGCAGCAACAAAACCCATCAAGGGGTGTATGAGCCAAAACCCATCAAGGGGTGTATGAGCCAAAACCAATAAAAAGGTAAAGGTTTCCCGCACATGCGTGCTAGTAGTGTCCAACTCAAGGGGCGGTGCTCATCTCCATATTCAAGCCAAAGAGCCAGTGTTGTGCAAGTCCATGGCCACGTGGCCGGCATGGCTGCAAGGAAACACTATTTTACCTTCCTGCTTTTTACGGCGGTACCTATTTATCTACTTGCATTGACATTCTTTCAAACTGCTAGGTTGGCAGGAGCTGGGGTTATCAGCAGGAGATTGCTCTGCTGCATGGCACCCGGGATTCGAACTGCTGACCTGCCAACTTTGCAGCTGACAGTTTTCAGAAGCCTTAGTCCACTGAGCTACCACGCCAACACTGATCTAGGTGCATGAGCCAAAACCAATAGATAACAGCTATTTCCCTGGATTGGTCCATGGTTTGGGACTTCAATTCCCCACTGGGCTTCCTGTGAGTAATGCCAGCGTATATGGCGTTGGGTAAGCTGCCAAGTCCTAGAATGCCTCCAGAGGAAGTGAATGGCAGGCTGCTTCTGTCTATTCCCTACCTGGAAAACCCTGAAAAGCATCAGCACTGACTTGAGAGGACCTGATTATTATTTATTATTCCCAGCTTGGAAGGATCATGTTGTGTCTGACTTCTAACTAACTGCTGCCGATCAGAGGCCTATGAGGGCTGAGCTTAATTCATCACCACCAGCAGGACTGCATAAGCAGGGTTTCAAAGCTGCACATCAAAGAATCAAACACCCAAAGCCATCTGCTCAGATGAGCAAAAAAAAATCTGACTTTCTTCCATGGGCCATGAATCAGAAATCCCCTAGTTCTTTCTATCAAATTAGTGGAGAAATCTGAGGATTTTGGGTAACACCTGCACACACACACAAATGAACCAACACACACATTCTCAACTGCCCCTGTTCTTCTCACGTTTGTAGTTTACTCCAGAGACCTGAATGCGTCAAAGGTTTCACCCACAAGTGTACACACAAAGCTATTCCCCCTGGAATGCACAAATTCGCAGCACTGTGTCACTTTTTCATAGCATGATACTGGTTCCCAGTGGTGGGCTGATGTGAATGATTTTGTTTTCTTTATTTGATATATCAATATAAAAGAGTGAACTCTTTAGGGAACTAGAGTGCTTGAATGCATGCAAAGATGAGATGTAACACCCGCTTCTCTTAAAACAAGGAGATCTTCAGACAGTCTTGTTGTGAATGAGTTTCCGCATTCACGAGGAGGCCTTGAGAAGGATGAATAAGGAAGATGAATAATGACTGAGTTCTTCTTTTTATCGTTGTAATCATCTTCTCTTGGGCATGCCAGTAATCCATTCCGGAACCTCTTCCCCCGCCCTTCCACCCAGGCCCTTTAAATCCGTGTATCCCATGCTGACTGGCATAAGATATGAAGAGTGATACTACAAAGAGATATAGAGAGATATAAAGGTCCCACAGCCTTCTCTAAATATGTTAAAATAGTCAACAAAAACATGGTAATTTCCATGCTGGCGCATTTGATCTAATATTAAATTAGCAACTCTTGGGATCTTCATACACTCCATTCAGTCAGAACACATTTGTATGCTCATGTTTTTCTGCAGAGTTAATTACAAGTTACCTAACTTTTGCAGAAGTATTTCAAATAGAGTTTGACACAGAAACAAAATTGCCTTTAAAGACTTTCTGAACTTTGATCGCGGGAGGGTGGGGAAGACAGTGCCCATACATAGATCCTTCATCTCCCCCCCCTTTTTTTGGCTTGTTTTTTTTTTCTTGTTTTGTTGTTATTTCAGGCATTCTACTATTATTTCTGGAGCATGGAGTGGTTAGATGGGAAGGTCGATTTGTTTTTATTATTGCCTCCCACTTATGGTGATCCTGACCTTAGGGTGAACCTATGGAAATGGAAAAGGTGCAGACAGGTGTTATGGAAATGGGCAACATGCAAAAGAGGGCAACCAGAATCATTAGGGGACTGTAATATCTTTCTTACCTTTCTGAGGGTGCAACAGCTGGGCCTCTTCACTCTTGAACAACGGCGCCTAAGAGGTGACCTAACTGAAACTTATAAAGTCATACATGGTGTGGACAAAGTAGATAAGGAAAAGCTGTTTTCCCTAATGTACAACACTAGAACTAGGGGGCACTTCATGAAACTTTTGGGTGCTAGATCTCAAACAAGTAAGAGGATCACTGGCCTGTGGAACTCCCTGCCAGAAGAAGTGGTGACAGCTGTCAGCCTTGACAGCTTTAAGAAACGATTAGACAAGTTCATGGAGAAGAAGGGTCTCAATGGCTATCATGATGGATGCCTAAGGACAACCTCCAGGTTGGGTTGGAGAGATAGGCAGGATATCTCTCAATGCCATTTGCAGGGAATCATAAGCAGGTGAAGACATCTGCTTGGAAATACCCTGAAGCAAATGGTGAGCCACTGTGTGAGACAGAATGCTGGATGGGCTGTAGCTGTTCCAGCAAGGCTGTTCTTATGTTCTTAGGTCCAGAATGTCCTCTCCTGAAAAACCCTGGTCAGATCTTGAAAACTCAAGCCCGTAGCTTACTTTGGGAAGTTAGTCCATCACATATTTAATATTCCTCTTTTCCTACCTCCGACCACTTTTTCCAGCATTACTGTCTTTTCCAGAAAATCCTGCCTTCTCCTAATGTGCCCAAATTAGGAAACCCTCCATTTCAACATTCCTTCCTCCAGAGAAGGTTTGGCTTGGTTTGCTTTAGGACCCACACACTCATCTTTCTGGCAATACAGGGTGTCTTCCATCACCATATTTCCAACAAAACCATTTTTTCTCTAAGAACTTGCTTTCCTATCCAGCTTTCACACATGTACATCAGATGTGAATGATCCACTTGACAATCTTTTCTGGTTCCTTCATTGTTGCCTCTCTGAGTCTAAGTCTTCCTCCGTCTCTTTCATGTCTTGGACCGAGGTATCCAAAGTCTCTAACTTATGTCTTCATTGGGTGTTGTAGTCATGATTTTTGCAATTCCAGGCCTGCTTTGGCATTTTCCTCTTTCAAACCATTGTTGCTTTTTGCCAGTAATCTGGGGTCATCTGCCTATTGTCACAAATTTGATACAGCTGTGAAAATAATAAGTAGTTAGTGTCGTTTCACTATTTTCTAATAATGAAGGTGAGTGTCGTCCAGTACATTAAATATTGCATATGCATCTAGGGAATTTAAAAAATCACATGGCTGACCATGGGTTGATCAAACTACTCAGATGTTAACCATTTTAGTCCTAACCTGAACAGCTCCATTTAATGATTGGGATCTGTTGAATCAGCAAGTGCACAAGTGCTATTAATTTAATAGTCCTACTTCAACTGCAAGTAACAGCTGTGATTTAGACAAGTGGTTCCCTACCTTGGGTTGCCAGATCTTCTTGGATTAAAATTGCTAGAAATCTTCACCACTAGTTATGCTAACAAGACTTCTGGGTGTTGTAGTCCAAGAACACTTGGAGAATCCAAGGATGGGAGCCACTGATTTAAACAGAACTGTCTAAAACTGTTTAAAACCATGCATGACCTCAATACCATTCTTGTAGCATCTGACCTGCCACACATGCTATGCAGAGCCTATAGGGGCTAAGCTCTATGTCCAGCGATTGACTGAGCCACATCAATGACATCACAAGGCTTTTATAAAATTCCAGGAATTACATCTCTAGCAACAATGAACACCCTTGAGAATGACATGAATTTGTCTCGGGTTCACCCAGACCTAGCCCATGACCGTACCAAGCGGGAGGCCAAAACAAGACTAGCGGACTGCACCACCAAGTGGAACAAATCCTAAGAAAAAAGAAGAAAAAGAAGACATTTCAAGCAACAGGATGCTGCTGTAGTAATTGAGATCTCATCAGCCATTTTGTATTACAGGAAGAAGTTCCTTATCTCAAGTCTGTGTGTCTACATCTGAAGCCAAAAAGGCTTGGGAACACAAACACAAGGAACCCTGAAGTCCACAAACTCCACCCAGTAGATGTCCTGACTTAACTGGCAAGTGGCAACCCAAGATCTCCACTGAGTGTTTCCCTCACTCTGAAACCAGGGAAGTGGAGATAAAACAAAATTGTCACATATATTTGCCAAAGGTATGGGAGGAAGCAAATCCAATCAAATAGCATTTACAACTGCGTGTAGTAACTTGAATATTAAGCAAGATATGTATTATTCAACTCATTCTAAGTCTGGCACCGTAAATTTTTCATGAAGGTTAAGGGGGAAAAAAAGCTGACAGCAATATCATTTAAGCTGAGTGGTTTTGATGATGCACTTGAAAGTGAGAGATTAAACAGACATTTTCTCTTTTTTAATAATATGACAAGACTCAGATAACATCACATTTGGCAAAAACCTTTATTGGTTTATGGATCAGGGCTTCCTTCTTTTAAACACACACACACACACACACTTCCCTCTACAAACTAATAAAATTCATGTAGCTGTCAGCTTGGATTTGATCCCTATTTTGTTTTACCTTAACAACATAATTCAGTCAATCAGTTATTAGAAAACTACACTTTCTCTTTCTGCCAAAGCTTGTGATTTGGTACCAAATCTGCAGAAGTACTGTAATCCCTGGGATGCATTAATGTCTTTTGGCGAAACATATCCTGATGGGTTTTATTCCCTGTATGATCCTTTTCTCACTTCTGTCAGCAAGTGGTTAAAATCCCTCAGGACTGAAGGGATACACTAGCAGAACAGTCATTTTCTACAACCTGAATAAACATGACTTTCCTTACAAGAACTTCTGGAAACTGCAGTCTTCTTTAACTGAGCCTTATCTCTTCCAGAGGATAAAATTTTCCAGGATGCTCTAGGGAGAAATTGATGCTTGCCTATATATGTTAGGGGAAATGGCTGAGGTGTTGGAGTTAGTCCTCTGTGCATGCTTGTTGTCTTCAGACAAATTGGTAAAAATGGAACAGAGAAGGGTTTCTGTTGATACCTGGGGTGGTCCTGGAATAAAGCAAAAACTCACGGGGAAACTCAGAAAATGGTGTGACAATCTGCTACCACATATCACTCAGTTTTAATCTATTATTTCTGGAATCAAATGTTTTGAACTCTGTAAAATCATGATTAAAAAGAAGAGATGGCATTTCATAGACTAACTGCTATATTTTAATGGGAGCTTTCATGGAACTAATCCACTCCATCTATATAATATGAGCAGTACAGTAGGACCCCTGTATCCACAGGGGATCGGTTCCAGGCCACCCCATGGATACAGAAATCTGTGGATAACAGTGAATGCTCTTATCCAGAGTGCTGGGGTGGCACCTTTAGCCCTGATAGCCCCCAAACACTGGGCAGCGCAAAGGCCTGCCAACCTGCCCAGTGGGAGTGGTGAAGTGCCAGGGGGAAGCTGTGCCATGCAGCTTTCTCCCTGGCACTAACCCTCTCCCGCTGAGCAGGTCAGCAGACCGGGCAATGGGAGCGAGTACCTTTGTGCCACCTGGTCTGCCCAAATTTGCAGCAGCACAGCAGACCAGGTAAAGTGAAGGCGCACTCTCCCACTGCCCGGAGTGTTCAGCCTGCAGCAATCCATCTGGAAAGAACTGTGCGCCCTTGTTGGCCTCCTGAACAGGCGCACACTTGGGAGGGCAGCTACCCTTTCATTGCTTTGGGGCAGGAGGCTGGGAGAGAGAGGGCAAAGGACCCAACGGAGGAGGAGGAGGAGGAGGAGCCAAGTCATGTGTGGCAGAGGGAATCAGTCTGCACCAACGCCTCTCTCTTGCTTGCTGACTGAAGGTGTTTATGGTTTGGTTCCTGATTAACCGTCCCCTGGAAGAAATTTGTTGTCCTCACCAAACTGGCTGCCCTCCTCCTCCTCCTCCTCCTCCTCCTCCTGGTGGTGGTGCTGCTGCTGCTGGAAGGGGGGAAAGGAACTTTCCCTTCTTGATTTTCTCTTCCTTTGACTGTGTGGCAGAGGAAGGACCAGCAGTAGCATGTTGGGTTGCCACACGAACTTCTCGAGAGGAGCCTCTGAGTGAAGTCAGTATTCCTGCAGGTTTTTGCCCAGCTGTTCCAGGAGCTCTTCTCTCCCCAGATGGAGAGGGGCTTCATGCAGTTTGGCGGCGGCGGTGGTGACCACCTTGCTTGATTATGGAAAGCCTCCTTCCTCGCCAGCCATTCGAACTCCACACAGGCAGTGTCCACATGGTGCAAAGGTGCTTGAGTGAAGACTGACAGCTCAGCATCTGAGTGGGGAAGGGGGAAGTGACTCCCCCCTCCAAATGTTGAGGCAAAACAGGCTTCCTTCCATGAGCCAGCAGCAGAGCATCTCACCACCCTGCCCAGTGGGAGTGGGTTAATGCTGGGGGTGAAATTACAACTGAGTCCACTAATTCTGCTTGGAACTTTTTTTTTTTTTTTTGAGCTTTGACTCTGCTAGCAATCTGCTCACACTCTGCTTACAATCTGCTTGCAGCCCGCTTGCAGACTGCTGGCTATCTGCTTTCTGATCTTCTTTTCAGATGTTTTGGATACATAATTTTTTTTAAATATTTCCCTCCCCCTCAAACCGCAGATAAGTGAATCAGCAGTTAATGATCCAGAGGATAAGGAGGTTGTACTGTCTACAATGTGAAGCAAAAACAGCACAGAGGCTACACAGAAAATCTGCACTGAGGGCTTTAAGATAAGAAGACAGTGGCGTTTAGTAGAGTCAAGGTGCATTTCACACATAGTAGTAATTTAAGACCCAGTTCTTGTCTTTTGAAGCTTTGGTCTGTAAACAGCAACAGAATTCTGTGATTGTGTTGCCAGAACACATGTAGGGGCAGAGCTGGCATCTGGGTTTGTTGTAGGATTTACAACCCATTGTTGCATCTGTGTTGCACAACTCATTGAATGTCAATAGCTGGTTGAGAAAGTGGAGTTATCTGCAGAGATGGGTATGACTTTAAAAACAAATTGCAAAATTCATTAAAAATTGCAAAATTCATCTACTCATATTTGTAGGAACTGATATCATCTGACAAATACAAATTGACAATTTCTGCCATTTTTAATTTGTTGATTCATTGGCCAAAAAAAAAAAATGACACACAAACCCGGCAGCTTGAGACACCAACCTAGTCAAGAACCTTTCCCTGACTCTCCTCTACAATCCTTCAAGTTTGGCTAGATTGGATTTTCCTAAGCCACTTGAGAAAGGGCACTTTCCTGCAGGATCCAGTTTGTGGGCATAGAACTCAAATGTTGGAAAGAAACCCAACATTCACTAAACCTAAAGGGAATGCAGAGGACATTTGGCAGAAGCTTCGCTCCAATTTTAGTGTCTCTAGGTGCCTTGTTCTTGATGAACAAGTTATGCACCCCCCCAACTTGTTCATCTAGAACCCAAACTACACCAAATGTGCAGGGCTTGTAAAAGGGAGTCATGGGAAGCTTCTCCATGATTGGTTTGTTTCTTTGTGTGTCAGGGGGGCATTATTGCATTTTACATGAGAAAATGAATTCACAAATTTATTTGTCAATATATCAGGAAAAATCCTTAATTTGTGATTAATGATTTGTCAACTTTGATAAAGCATGAATCGAAACAAATCACAATTTTTCTGATCCATCCCCACAATTTTTCTGATCTGTCCCTCCATGGCCTGGGACCTGACTACCTGGCACAGCGCATCTCCCAGCAGTCAACTTCAGCCCAACCAACTAGAATGATGCAGGCGCACTCGCTGCAGGTGGCCACGCCCAGGGAGGCTCTGAAAACATCCACCCGTGACCGAGCCTTCTCTGTGGCTGGTCCTACACTATGGAATCATCTCCCGAGCGAGTTGCGCCTTGCACTGTCCCTGCCAGCCTTCAAAAAAGCTTTAAAGACCTTGCTTTTCCAGGAGGCGTTTGGTGACTGTTAACTCCCCCCCCCCCCCGATTTTTGCTCGCCACTTGTCTCCATGCCATTTTTTACTTATGTGTTTAAACTGATTTTATTATTTTATAATGATGCTGTATTTAACCTGGTTTATTGTTTGCTTTTGTTGTAAACCACCTGGAGTTCCTTCCTGGAAGACGGGCGGTATATAAGCTCTAAGTAAATAAATAAATAAGTATTTAGTTATGTGTAAGCAAGTATAGGCCTGCCACCAACTGCTTGGGTGAGTGAAGTATTCTTGTCAAGAATGAGTTAGACATCATTTATGATGTGTGTGAGTTGTTTAGTTGTGGGCTGAAAGTGTCAACTAGTTATGTTTGGTTGTTATCTCTTCTGGGTCTGTTTTGGAGGAGCTTACTTCTGGGTATTCATCTTGCCTGGTTAATTTGTTCTTTAAGTGTAACGGGTGGATATTGTAGTGTGAGTAATATGTATTTTGTTTCTCAAGCATTTGGGGGCCGGCCTAACTGCTTTACGTACAAACCCCTAATATTAATATCAAGCAAGTATTTAACATTCATAAAGTGGAGATTTTTTTGAAGAATTAAATGTTAAACGAAGGTTCTTAAGTACAGATGGGCACAAATTGGAAAATTAGTGTTTTATTTTGGTTTGGTTTGGTTTGTTACTTTTGTTACTCATTGCATTTTGTTTCGTTGTGATAGTAAATTACTTTTTAATAGAAGTTTTGTAATAAAAGACAAGCATAACGAAACAATTCGGAAGCTGCTGCCACCCAGGTGGGGGTTTTTTTTGGCAGGTGGGGGACAACCTGGCCTGTCCAAAAAAAACAAAAACAAAAAACACCCCACCCTTGTCCTGTTCTCCCTTGTGATTCTGCCTCCCAGCTTGGGCTTTTTGACAGGTCAGGGTGTGGGGAGGGGGCACCCCTCCCCACCCTGATGTGTCAAAAAGCCCCAGCTGGGAGGTCAGGTGAGGGGTGACAGGCAGAAGG
>JAHTLZ010003526.1:7163532-7181684 GCA_023846285.1 Phrynocephalus versicolor | reverse complement strand
GGCCAGAGGAGGCACCCACCCCACAGAGGTGCCTCCAGGAGCCCGCTATCCCCCCTAAACCAGTACTAACGACAGATGAAAAACGACAAACGAAAGGACAAATTTTTGAAGAATTTCGCGACAAACGGAAACGACCCGAAACGGGCCGGCTCCGACACACGACAACTCGAAAAGTCATTTTTCCTGGTCGTGCCCATCTCTATTAAGGAGCACTGACTTTTTAGATTTGGTCTTGCTGTCTTCTGGACGATATGTAACCTTCCCCCATCCTCTCTCACACACATATACCCAAAGCCATGCTAGAGGGATTCTGGAATTTGTAGTCCAAATGCATAACTTTTCTAGGGTCTAAGATAGATAATTAATATATACATAAGATATATAAATATAAATATAAATATAATAATAAAGAGCTCAATGAACTGTGGCCAAAACACTCACGACACAGTATCCTACCTGTTTCCAAGGATGGAGAGGGAGGGAAGGGTAACTGTTTTTACTACTTGAACTAAGGCCTCTCAAACACTGTCTTTTACTTGTATTTCTTTCTCCAAAAATTATCCTTGGGAGGAACAGCCAAATCCTCCCGGGTATATAGGGTTAATGGAGAGTGGGATTTTCATGACAGTTACCTGTGTGACAGTCTCCATTTAAACTTTAAAGGAGAGGTGAAAGACAGGGGACTCAGTCCTGCTTCATGCATTGCAGAAATTGTTCGGTCTTGTGAAATGTTGACCTCTGTCAACCTGCCAAGCCGGCTGGCTGGGCCCAAGGGGAAGCCGCTCTTCAAGCAAAGAGTTGCACAACCCTCATTCTGCCTGGGGGAGACTCTGAAAGGACGTAGTCAAGGTTGGTATATCCTCTGACCTCTTATTTCTTATCCTTTTCCTCTTGTCTCTTTAGGAATGGTTCTGCTCTCTATGAGAATGTAGAAATGGAAAAGGGCATAAAATGAAATGGAATCGCTATTCTGTTCTAACAATTTGGTGGTGATTATGAAAGAAAATTAGATTCTCTTTTTCATCTCACTTTTCTTCAATGCACACGACTGGTATGCAGTTTGCTTCAGTACAAAGTAGTGAAAGTTTAGTGAATAATGGATTTCCGCAAGCCAGTTGCTAAAGAGCATTTTCCTGGCATTGGTGCGATTTTGCAGGTGTATAACTCAGATGTCTGAAACCTAGTCTTCATCAGTTCTGCAGTTTTTATGTCTCTAGGTATCAGGGGAGAATACTTTCCTGCAGGCGACCTCTGGGGGGGTACATATTTCAGACATATAGAACCCAAATCTTACCAAACATAAAGAACTTGTAGAGAAGATTCAGAGGAAGTGTTTACAATTTTGGTGTCCCTGGGTGCCTGGGGGGGGGGGCATTTTATAAGGTGATAAAATCAAATTCACATTTACAAATCAATTCATCAATTTGTCAGAAAAAATTGTAAATACATGATTTGTGATTCATCGACCGCCCAGAGTAGCCATGGGGGCTTTTACATGACCTCTAAAATCCACTGACAACTTAAATTCAGGCCAGAGATCATGGGGTTTGTTTCCCTTCCTGTGTTCCCACTCTTCCGCACTCCACTGCTCCTGTCTACAGCGAGGTGAAGGAGATAAAAAGGGAGAAAAGAATGCAGGCTCACCTCCGCTCACCTCTGTCTGCCTTCCAGAGCAGCCCCGTAAGGATTCCTGTCTCTCAAAGGGGCGGCGGGGACAAAAAAACAAACAGAAGGTGAGGGGAGCCCGGCATCCACATCTTTACAATCCGCATCAGAAAATATTTTACCTCCGGAGACCAGGTGCTTCTAAAGTGCGCTGGGGTACACTTAGGTGGGTGTGGTCGTACTTTATTTTGTTTGAAGTCCGCAGCTGGTGGGAAAACAATCTTAAGCTCCATATGTGGGAGCCCTTTGCCTCGGATTTTAGGGGTCGTGTAAAAACAGCCCATGTAGCTAGATGGAGTGATAAGTAAGTAAGTAAGTAAGTAAGTAAGTAAGTAAGTAAGTAAGTAAGTAAGTAAGTAAGTAAGTAAGTAAGTAAGTAAGTAAAACACCTTTTTGTCTCATTCATATCTATCTCTAATTTGAAATTAGCATTCTCAGAACACTTTTGAAATTGGGCTACCTGGCCACAAGTTTCTCAACCCAGATTTAGATAATTAAGAATCTTAGCACTACAGTGCTGTCAGGGAGCCTATGCATCATCCAGCCCCTGTCAATGAGGCAGAGTGGAAAACTGAACTCCCAACCTCTGGATCTGCAATCTGACACTTAAACCACCGAGCTATCATTAATAGATGAGAACAAGTGCCCAGATCTTTGACCAGCTGTAGGAAGAAGATATAGACGCCAGAATGTAAGTGCTGTGCTTCTGAAAACTTCCTCAATCCAAATCAGGATCTACCGTATAATGCTTCAGCTGTTCTTGGATGCTGACAGGCTTTTGGCAGGGTGAGTATTAAAGTAGGAACCCAGTTTTGAAGCACATCCCCAGTTGTGCACCCCATTAAAGTCAGGAGGTTATATATCTGAGGATATATATATTTTTACTTTCTTTCTACAGTTGCACCAACTGGCTCATTTTCATGGTAACATTGTTCCCCTAGGCATCTACAGAGCAAGGCAGAGAGCAAATAGGTCCAAAACCATGACCACAGGCCAAGAGTTTTTGCTGAGCTGCAAAATGTGCAGGTATGTGTTAAGGCATGTCATGGGCGGAGGGCTAATGCAACACTGCATGTTTACAGTGAAGGGAAGGTGGATAGCCACACCAAATGGGAAGACCCATTTGTATAACAGCTTGTTAACATCCCATCTCTCCGTCCCCAGCTGCCTGCGATTTTTTTCCCTTGTGTAGCCAAGGAAGCAGGGACACGTCACCTGATTTGTCTGTGCAAGATACACTGCCAGCTGCCAAGTTGGAAAGTTAGTATGATTATCTTTATTTACCACCAATTTCAGTTAATTGTATAGTTATGGTAATAGTGCCCTCCAGAGGAAATTGCTAGGAATTAGCATTGGATGAGCTGCTCCACCAAAAGGTATGAATTTTAAAGAAACAGCATCATTTTCAAAGCTGTTGATCCTCTTTCTCTGAAGACGTTGTTGTCACAGAGCCAGGAAAGAGAAACTCAAACGGATTAATCAACGATTTATAAGGCAGCCCTGCCCCTTTCCTGGAAATACTGTGAGAATTTTTCCTGAAGTTAAGCCTGGCTGACCACAGGCAGATTTCCTTTGGATTCCATCAAACTGCAGTGAGGAGAAATACAAATGGGATTTGGACAAATTATCCACTATTATTATTATTATTATTATTATTATTATTATTATTATTATTATTATTATTATTATTATTATTATTATTATTATTATTAGTGTGCTTTCCCCCTAATAAGTAGACCCAAGGCAGCTCAGTTTTCAAGAGCAGAATTAAAAACACAGTAAGATATACATAAGGAAAATGTAAGTGTAATACTGATGATAATACCACTGAGTAATTAAAAAGCATTAGGAACTATCTTTAAAATGGCATTAGGGGACTCAGTCATGATTGCCTGAAAATGTGACTCTTCAATTGTTGGCAGAAGGATAAAAGGGGAGGGGCCAACCTGACCTTCTATGGGAGAACCTTCCATAATCTGGGAGCAGCCACAGAGAAGACCCTCTCTCGTGTTCACATCAACCATGCACATCTGGCCATGAGATGAGCTCCTCCTGTGACGATCTTACGTGCTGAAAAGGCTCATGTGGGGAGATGTCATCCTTCATTTTAGTAAATCTGATAAACGGCTCATTTTTCTTAGATTTAATAGAATGCATTCATTCATTTACCATCAGATGTAGAATAAACCAGGATTTCATATCCCCTATAGAGAAGAATGCCACAACTCTATCCAGTCCACCCAGCTCCCAAAACCCTACCTCTTCATATCAGAATGGAACAAAATTCCATAATCCACAGGTCAGCAATAATTTACCATAAATTCACCAATTAGTCAACCGTATGCAGTCAGTTAAGGACTGTCTGCCATTAACTGATTTATTTGTTGTATATACATCCCCCCCGCTTTCCTCTAGTAAACTCACCATTAGGGATGGGCAGCATACAAAAAACGGCACACTGTTTCATCATTTCATTGGCTAACAAAATGAAATGAAATGGAGAAGCAGTGTTTCATTACAAATGAAATGAAACACCATTTCTCCCTCTAGAACGGAATGATTTGTTCTAGAAGAAATGGCAGGGGAACTCCCTCAAGCTCTTCCCTGAAAGACCCCCCCCCCAAATTTGGAAAGATTTGGGGGTCAGCAGGGAGCTGAGTTATGAAGCTCCAAAGGGGGTGTCCCTAGGGAAAAAACCTAATTGGAATAGGAAGCTGATCAGGCCAGTGATAGCACTGCCGCCGTTTCCCATATCATTCCAATTAGAAGGGTTTTTTTTCCTAGGAGCACCCCTCCTCCCCGGAGCTTCGTAACTCAGCCCCCTTATGCTCAATTGTTTCCAAATTTCAGGGGGTTCTCTAAAATTGCTTTCTGAAGGTACCCCTGCTACTTTGGCGCCCCAAGGTAAGTAATTTTTGAGTGCATATTTTTGAGAGCACTCAAAAATAATTTTTAAAAATATGCAATCAAAATTTACTTACCTTGGGGCTCCAAAGTAGCAGGGGTACCTTCCCAAAGTGATTTTTAGGGAACCCCCTAAAATCTGGAAATATTTTGGGGTAAGAGGACTTAGTGATGAAGCTCTAAAGTGGCTGGGGGTAGTTAATTAGCAATGCGTGCTGGGAGCGTGGAGGCGATCAGGGAGTTTACTCTATGGTATTAACTCCTTAATTGCCTCAATACTCCCAGAACAGGAGCAGTGGGGGGGAACTGCTCCTTTCTGCATTTCTCCCCTTCCCCCTGCCTCCCAGCTGGGGCTTTTTGACAGGTTGGGGTTTGGAGAGGGAGGCATCCCTCCCCCCCACATCCCAACTTGTCAAAAAGCCCCAGCTGCGAGGCAGGGGGAAGGGGAGAAATGCAGAAAAGAGCAGGGTTTTCCCCCCTCACTGCTTCTTTCAGCATTTCACCCTCCCCCTGCCTCCTAGCTTGGGCTTTTTTGACAGGTCAGTGTGTGTGGGGGAGGGGTGTCCCCTCTCTAAACCCTGACCTGTCAAAAAGCCCCAGCTGGTATGCAGGGATCACAAGGAAGAAGGAAGGAGGCAGTGGTAAATTGAAGCTGTCTTTGAATTTACCTCTGCTTCCTTCCTTCTCCCGTGCTCTCCCCTCCGCCCAGGGCAGAAAAATAACAAAACCACTGAGACATTAGGGTTTGATAAATTGACTTGCTTGGAGAAATTCCACTGCTTGGTTTCCTCACAGTGAGCTTGGACAGTGGCTGAATAGCTCTGGTACACCTGGATCCAGGAGAAACTCCATGGCTGTTTCCAAGCCAGATGTTCTCCTTACTGTTGCTACTCAACCATACAGAACAAGAACAGAGCAAGGCATGTGGTGTGGTGATGGAAATGAGAGGAATAGAACATACAGCAGGACAGCTGTATCTGTGGGTTCATTACTCATGGTTTCACTTATCTGCTGCCTGAAAATAAAAAAAAATAAAAAAATCAGAAATTGATGTTTCCATTCAATATGTATTACCCAATCTGGCCACTAGAGGATAGGAAGTCAGCCAGATTTATTTATTTTTTTAATTAGGCTTCTAGACCACCCATCTGGCAACCAAGCCACTCTACGGGGTTTAGGCATCAGTAGGGCTCTGTTTGTCAGATAGAAGTCACAGAATGGAGAGTTATGGGATTTGTAATCCATAAAAATCCAAAAATATGATGCTTCTGTATACTTGTCACTTGTTTTTGATTGTTTTTGCCATATAACTTTACTACACCTATGCTACCCAGTAGTTAACTAGTAAAGTCAGGTTCTGGAAATATGAAGTTACAGGCCAATACATATTGGTTCAGGATTAAGCGCAAGCTTCTTTCCTTGGCTGCTTTTACACAACCCTAAAATCCGCTGGCAACTTAAATGCAGATTCCCCCCAATGTGGTTTTTGTTCTGCTTCCTGTGTTCCCACCTTCTGCACTCTATTGCTTCTGTCTGTGGTGAGGGCAGAGAGAAAAAAATGCAGGCTCACCTCCGCCTGCCATTGGCAGCAGCTAATTGTTCCAGCCCATTAGGATTCCTGGGGGTGGGGACCCAACAAAAACAAACAAAAAGCAAAGGAGGGCTAGGCAATAGGCACACAATGCTTTAAAACAGCAACAAGGAACAGCAACAAGGATTTTACCTCCTCCAGACCAGGTACTTGTAAAATGCACTGGGGCGCATTTAAGTGGGCATGGTCATTTTTTTTAAGGTCCGCTGCTGGTGGGAAAACAATTTTATGTTCCACATCTGCGAGCATTTTGCAGCAGATTTTAGGCATCCTGTAAAACCAGCCTTTGTTTCTGAGAGGGGCCCAAGAATGTCCCTTCTAGCAGCAGAATCCATTTTTGATTGCTGATTTCAGAAATCCTGCAATGATCTACTGAACCTGATAAAACCATTCTGCCTGCCAATGCCTGCTAGCAGGGCAACTGAAAAAGAGAGATGGAGGAGAAGCTGTATGAGAAAGGATTTGACTTGCAGCAGGCCCCAATCTTAGCTGGCCTAAGTCTGAAATAATTCACGACCACCATGCTTACACTCAGAGCAGTGGTTCCCAAACTTTTTAAAGTCACGGCCCCCTTTTATAACAGCCATGTAACCTGTGACACACACCATGTTTTAATAGGCTCAAGTCCTCCCAATACACCAAGTAGGGGCTTCTTTCTCCCCCTCCTCAAAAGTGCTTGTTTTCCACGCATATACATGCACACCAACTTTAATATCCTGCTGCAAAAAGTCAAGGAAGAAATTGTTTAATGATATAATTTTATTGGTGTAATGGATCGAACAATGGGCTAGGACTCTGAAGAACACAGTTCAAATCCCTAGTCAGCCATGGGCATTCCCTTGTGGGAGGGGGGAGTGGAACTGGTAAAACCTCTTCTTAAATATCTCACTTACCTTGAAATTCCTGTAAGGCATGCTCTAAGGGTGCTTTTACATGACCCCTAAGATCCGCTGGCAACTTAAATTCGGACCAGAGATCTTGGGGGTTTGATCCTCTTGCTGTGTTCCCACCCCTCCACACTCCCTTGCTCCTGTCTGCATGAGGGGAGGGATAAAAAATGGGAGAAAAGAATGCAGGCTCACCTCCACTCTGCCATCAGAAGCTGCCCCGGGAAGCATTCCAGTCTCTTAAAGGGGCAGGGGGTAAAAACAAACAAACAAACAAACAAAAACCCAGAAGGCAGGGAGAGCCTGGCACTCACTGCCTTGCAATCCGTATCAGAAATGTTTCACCTTCGGAGACCAGGTACTTGGAAAATGCACTGGGACGCGCTTAGGTGGGCATGGTCGTACTTAATTTTTTTAAAAGTCCAGATTTGGTGGGAAAACAATTTTAAGCTCCACATCTGGGAGCCCTTTGTCTTGGATTTTAGGGGTCGTGTAAAAGCGCCCTAAGTTGATTCTGATTTGATGGCACACACAACACACACGTGCACACCACACACATAAAGTGATCCATGACCTCCCGGAAAACAATTTGCTACCTGCATGGGGGTCCTGATTCCCACACTAGGAAACATTACATTGCCATTTCAGCTGAACTAATTCAATTCAGCTTTCCTTCAGTTTCTCGGTTCCCTTAAGATTGCCTTATTAGAGACTTCAATCTGCAGTTTAAGGGAACAGAGCCTTCCTCTTCATGAATTAGGGATGCTTTGTGCAGCTTTTTAAAACACACACATTTTGCTTCTAGGGCACAGCCAATACCATCCAAGGAGAACTGCTGAGCAAATGAGGTTGAGTATTAAAAGCATGACGGTCACGGTTACAATTTAATGCACACCTGCCTGGAAATAAAACCTCCACACGGGACACCCTGCAGCCTTCTTTCAGCTAGACTTCCAAAAACCACCCACCTTGATTACACTATCCAGGATCTTCCAACCAGCATGTCCACTGGCCTTTTAAAAGACTGGACATTCACCATCTGTTTACATGCATGGGAGAAAAATGAGGTCTTCATAACATTTTCCATTGATGTAGCTAAAAAAAAAAAAAAGTTTCATAGCCATCTACAGCTCTCCCAATGGGCTGTCAGGCTATATATTGCTTTGTTTATTCTGAGCTAATAGCCTCGTTAAAGTCATTTATGTGAAAAACACACAGTGAACTATTTTTACTTGACATGATGCAGAGTAGGGATAATTAAAAGGGAATAGTAAACATTTGCTGACATACAGAGACAAGAGTTGGGGTGAATCCAAATTAGCACTAACTTCCATTTCTCATGTTTTCCTCTTCGGAGCACAATAGTATTTCATTTCAGTCTGGTATATTGTTGCCTTAGATCTTTTTTCTGTGGTTTCCCAGTGCTGTCCCGGGATATTGGTTGCTGGAAGCAGTTTACTCACTCTACCTAATGTTAGGACCAGCCCTCTGCTCTGGGCAGAGATGTAAATCTTCCCTCATCTTGCACATGTTGATGGGAATTTATGTGAAAAACACACAGAACAGTGTGACGACGCCTCCCTTTTCAAACGTGTAATTGTGATGAAAATGTGCAGTGTAGGGAACCAACTTATTAATCTTCACAGGATCCACTTGGTAATGCTGCCACCTTTTAAGTTGTCGCCTTATGAACTGGGACAGACTCAGATGTATAACATAAAAATAAGGATAATGTTTATTGAGAAAATAAATAAATACAACAATTACTGAAGTTGGTATGCATTGCCTTAAACATAGAATAGATTAAATCCAATCTTCAAGCCTCCCTGTCTTTAATAACCAGTAAATAGTAAAGCCCTCACACCTAACCTGACTGACTGAACTCTAACAGAGCTGTGCTCTCTCAGCATTCTCAGCTTTCAACTCTCAACTCTCTCTCACAGACCAGGCTCCACCCTTTTTATACCACACAATCCCCCGCCCTCCTGCTGGGATTGGCTGATGATTTACATATGTATTTCTCCTGCTTCCAGGGTGTTGTCACAAATAGAAAAAAGAAATTTTTTTACCCAGCTGGTGTAAGTCTATGGAACTCCCTGCCACAGGATGTGGTGATGGCATCTGGCCTGGATGCCTTCAAAAGGGTATTGGACAGATTCCTGGAGGAAAAGGCCATCACAGGTTACAAACCATGATGGAGATGTATAATCTCCAGGCTTAAAACCAGGGTACTTCAAGGGCCAGGTGCAGGGGAGTGGTATGAGGAGACAGATATCTAACCTCGTCTGCTCCCAGATGCATTTGGTTGGGGCCACTGTGAGATACAGGAAACTGGACTAGATGGGCCTTTGGCCTTTGGCCTGGCTCTTCTTACGTTCTTATGGAATTGCAGGATTCCCATATGAGGGGTATTTCATGGAACTCTCAGTGAGGCAGAAGGAGAGGTGGGGGTTAAGCTCTTTTTCCGCAAATTAAGCCAAGTTGGCAGTTATCTGTGCTGAGTAGAGATGGGCATGAAATGAAAAAAAAATTGTTTCCATTTTCATTTTTTTGTTTCATTACATAATGAAATGACAAACGAATTTTGTCTCTAAAATGAAACAAAATGAACAGAAACACCAGAAATTTTGTCGTCCGTTTCGTTTTCGTTACAGCAATACATTGAACTGCTTTAAATGCTTTAAAAAATCACAAAAAATGAAATAAATGGTAACAAAACGGTAACAAAACGAACGAAAACAAAAATGAATTTTTTGCAAAAATTCACAAAAAACGGAAACGAACAGAAACAGACCCCCTAAACTACAAACAACAAACAAAACACCATTTTTTTTTATTCTTGCCCATCTCTAGTGCTGAGTGAGCTAGAGGCAAGTTCAAACCAAGATTGCCCAAACTCAACACCTCCATGGGCAGAAAATTCCAACTATGCTACCCAGAGGTGGGGCTTAAGATCTTTGGATCCTGGGAGTGCAGAGCCGGAAGGAAACTCCTGGATCACCAAGTTGAACTCGCAACCAAATCATTGGACTATCCAGCAGATCTTGCCCCCAGGGGAAGTTGCAGTCTTGATTTGAACTCACCTCAAGAAGACCTGGCACAGATGTCTGCCTTGAACTCTGAGGACTTCCCTTTTCAAATATGCCTGCACTATCCATAAATATTGGAGCATTAGCTCTGAAGAAGTGTGATCTTATCTCCAGAAGCTTGCTGCTTATTTGGGTGCTCTAGAGGCCCAACAACAGTATCACTTGCTTTTGCATATGTGTGATCTTAAGGGCGACATGGTCTTTTCTGAATTTGTATTTCTGGACCATGTAAGGCTTGTAATAAACCATGTTTTCAGACTGCAGGGCTTCCATTGAGGAAGTTGGCAGCAGGTGGCAGCAAAGAATAGCAACAGGCCTTCGGCAGTCCATTTGGGAATGGATCAGCTGTCTTCCCACCCACTTGCAATTTTTCTGGATTGCTGTGCTGGCTGGCCCAGGACTTACAGAAATATACACTGGGCTGCACTTCTGTTATCAGCATTTTATTGTCCAGAGACAGCCTGAACCTTTTTGCAGTTGTTTTACTAGTTGAAATGCTGAGGTTAAAATAACTCCATCTGTTAGTCAAATGCATGTCGAAAGACATATGGGAAGAATACGTGTGTGTGTGTGTGTGCGTGCGTGTGTTTGCTAAATAAAAGGGGGGAACCTAGAGAAACTCCTCTAGCAGCGTTCTGGCAGCCAGTGCAATGGAGATTGCCATTGCACCAGATTGTGTAGACCGGTCAGCCCCAATTCAGTTTGAAAGACTGGTGTGAGATTTGAAGCCCACATGGATGTACAACAACAAGGACACAAAACTACACATCCTAATGATCCTGTAGGAGAGCAATCTCTCCTAAATTCCTCTTGATCAGGCATGTCCAAACTTCGACCCTCCAGAGAACCGCAACTCCCACAGTCCTTTGCCATTGGCAATCTAAGCTTAGAATTCTGGGAGTTGTGGTTAGAGATGGGCACGACTCAAAAAAATATTTTTTCGTTTTTCGTTTTTCGTTGAGGGGTCCGTTTCGGTTCGTTTTCATTTTCGTGGGTTTTTTTGCGCATTTTTCATTTTCGTTTTCGTTATGAAATGAAACGAAAAAACAAAACAAAAACGAAAAATTTTCATTTTCGTTAGCATTCTTTTCATTGTGATGTGTCTGCTGTAACGAAAACGAAAAACACGGCAAAATTTTTCATTTCGTTTTCGTTTTCGTTTTGTTTTCTGGAAAATTTTCATTTTCGTTTTTGTTGCGTAACGAAAACAAAAAACGAAAATGAAAACAAAAATTTCGCTGAGTCGTGCCCATCTCTAGTTGTGGTCCAAAACATCAGGAGGGCTGAAGTTTGGACATGCCTGCTCTAGATGCACATCAGAACAGCTTCAGGTTCCTGAGAGCGAACCACTCATTTCTTTCTCATCTGCTAGCAGTTACAGTCTTAGTAACTCACTCAGTGACAGGAGTAAAAAGAATGTTAAAAATACATTTTCTTTACCTACAATTGAACTGATCAAACAAAAAACTGACAAACATGGCTGATTGCTTTCCATCATCTGGCTGCAACAGACTACTAACTGCCCAGCAGATTAAGAGAGATGGAAAGAAAAACAGAGCAAGGAGATGAGTCTGTCTTTGAAATCGAGAGGTGGGCAAAGAGCAAGTGGTTATGCTGGACTGATGGACAGTCCGCCCAGCCCAGAAAGCTTCCTCCTAGCCAAACATAGTAAAGACAGCAGGCAGGGTTGCAAAAACTGCTGCAACACTCTGTCCATTCCCACCTGCAATCATCTTCATACAGACTGCTCTTCCCAGAATGCCAGTTTGTATTAAACTTCTTAGGGGAGAAAGTGGGTGTCTTTCTCTTTGCCCTCAATGACCTTGGCACATTTTGAACAGATTAATAGTTTTTCGTAACTGCCTGTTGGTTTACTATTAATGTGTGTGTGTGTTTTAATCTATGTTTATTGTTGTTCTGCTCTTTTATTTTTATTGTATTATTGTAAATCGCCTGGAGTTCTGGTTGGAAGATGGGTGGTATATAAATAAATAAATAAATAAATAAATAAATAAATAAATAAATAAATAAATAAATAAATAAATAGCTTTTTCTTCCTTTGGAAACTAGTGGGTAATGGTTAGGAAATAAATGGAGGAAACACGTTCATTGGTAGCCTCCAGCCTTCACATCATGATAAAAAAAAACCCATGGAAGGTACAACCTTTGTTATCTTCCAAGTGCATCACTGACCACTGGGGAAAGCTACAAATTATGAGATTGATGGCTTGTGCAGCCAAACATCTGACACTCATACATACCCCATTGGCCATCATGTAACTAAACCACAGAGGTGGAAAGGGCTTCAAGGACCATTCCAAGCTCAGGACTCTGGATGAGGCAGGAAATGCATGGCTAACACCTCCTTTTCGCCATCCAGCCTCTGTTTCAAATCCCCCAACAAAGGAGACTCTCCGATTTTCCAAGATAGTCCTCTGCACTGCCAAATAGCTCTGCTCATCTGGAAGTTCACCCAAAAGTTTAGTGCAGTCTCCTTGCTTTTAATTTAAGTGCATCTCTTTAGATTTTATCCTCTGGAACCCCTGTCTACTAGAGATGGGCACGAATAAAAAAAAATGGTGTTTCATTTGTCATTTGTCGTTGAGAGGTCCGTTTTGTTTCGTTTCCATTTGTCGCGATTTTTTTTGGAAAAAAATTGTTTCCTTTTTTGATTTTTTCATTTGTCATTTCTACCCGCTTTTTGCACGATTTTTAAAAGCATTTCCATGCATGGGCGTCCCCCAACGCCCCAGACCAGAGGGAAAACACTAAAAAAAAATTGATGCTGGCAGAGACACAGTATAGACTAGGTTCGCAGGGAGGCTGCAAAGGCAGCGGCGGGCATTGCCCAGGGTGCAAGGCAGCCGCAGAGTGACTGGGGAGGGTACTCACCGAAGGGGAGGGTACTCACCGAGAGGTATGCACACATGCACACAGGGAGGCTGCAGGACTGAAGCTAGAGTCGCAGAGACAGCAATCCCACCCTAACTCCCACTGGAGACTGCAAGGAGAACGGGGGCTGCGAGAGCTTTTTATGCCCTCTGTGGCTGCCAGACCTGCCCAGTCTGCCAACTGGGCATGCTATTGGTTGAAGTTGTCCAAGAATTTACATGATCCCATCACATGGCTTGCCTCCATGTTGTGGCTGGAGTGGCAACATCCATTTTGTCATCCATAAAGAGAAAAGAAAAATACATCGTGATGGGAGAAGACAAAAACAAACGTTTTAAGGACCCCTATTCCCTGGTAGGTAATAATTTCAAATAATTATCGCATTATTGCTGCATTTTTATGGATGTCCAGGGCATTTTAATACCCAAGAAATCAATATTAGGCATCTGGGAGCCATTTTGGGTTGATGTCCCCTAACTCCCCTTAAAGGAAAATAATACAGCGATCTGAGAAAAGACATAAATGCACGTTTTAAGGAACACCCCCCGGTAGGTATTATCAGACAGTATAAATAATTATCGCTGCGTTTTTATGGATGTCCAGGGCGTTTTTTTAATGTTTAAAACAGCTCATTTCATTGCACACTGCCAGTAATGGAAACGAAACGTAACGAACAAATTTTTCATGGTTCTGTTCGTTTCATTTCATTTTCATTACAATTTTCCTTTGTCATTTCGTTATGTAATGAAACGACAAACGAATAATGGAAATGAAAGATTGTTCGTTCCGTGCCCATCTCTACTGTCTACCACTGGTGGCCTTTCTAATATTGGAAGAGAATGATTTTATCACCTCTCTGTCTTCCCTTCTGCAAATTAGACATACCCAATTCGCTCAACTGTTCCTTATAGGACTGGGACTAGGGATGGACATTTTGTTTCAGAACCAGTAGTTTTTGAATTGAACCACATGAGCCCAGGTGGTCCTTGGAACCGGCTGATACATGCAGATCCAATTGCTTTACTTTCTCTGTCTCATGAAGGGTTAAAATCCAACAAGGAAGCATGCTGCGACATCATCTGTGCTTAATCTGTGATGCTGGCCAATTAGGAGCTGTGCAGGGAAAGGGATCATCCCACCTACCTCTCTGGTTGGCCAGCAGCATGAAGCAGGAGAGATGATATTGCAGAGTGCTTTCTCATTGTCCCGACAGAGAGAAAGGCAAAGCAATTGGATCTGCGTGTATCAGCTGGTTCTGAGCACCACCTGGGCTCACGTGGTTCGTTTTGTAACCTACTAGTTCCAAAATGAAATGTCCATCCCTAACAGGAACAGGACTTGGTCCAATCCTTTTCTCTCTTGGCTGCCCTGCTCTGGATATGTTCTGGTTTGTACATCCTTCTTATATCCAGGCACCCAAAACTGGACACAGTTCTGACCAACTGTATGACCAAAGCAGGACAGATTGGTAGTACTACTTACCTTGAATCTTGAGATTATACTTCTGTGATGTATAATGTTTCATCTTTTTGGAGCTGCAATACACTACTCATTCATGTTTAACTTGTGGTCTACTGAGATCCCTGTAGACTTTGTGCACATATGTATACCAAACCAGAAGACATCTGGTGCCTATGCTTGACTACCTCATTTTTCCTGCCTGGGGGTGAATGTTGAAACCCTGTTGAAACTCAACTTATGTTTAGTTCTGAACACTGTCAAAGTCATTTTATGTCCTGATTATTTCTATCAAAAAGTAGGTATCCCCCCCCCCCAGTTTGTTACCATCTGCAAATAGGATGGGTATCCTTTCGATTCCTTCATCCCACTCCTTTATGAAACTGTCAAACCACAACAAGATCGAATCCTGTGGTACCTTGACAGTCACTTCTGTCCAAAATGACGCAGACTCATTAGTGAGCGCTCTTTAGGTACAATTCATCATCCATCTATACATCTACCTAAGAGCACCAATGTCTTGTCCTTATTTCACTAGTTTGTCCACGAGAAAATTGTGTGCAACTTTGTCAAAAGCCTTGCTGAAATTCAAAACCTCCAAAACATACCTAAGAAGAGTTTACAATGTTCTTTTCATTTGGAAAATAAAAATTAAGAATATCATTTGGAACGAATTAATTCCTTTAGGCAAGGTACCACTGTGCTTATTTTCCCTATTCATCACTTTGTCAGTCAGTCCAGGAGAAACTGAAACAAAACATCTTCACAAAGAGAGTTCCAAAATGGCAAGCTGTTCTCTCTTTGGAAACACACCTTGATATTATGGGATGTGTTTAATAAGCAAGAACCCTTCTGCCACAGCCTTTGAAGCTAAGGTTGCCAAACAGTGTGCTGTGGATTTTTTTTTTTTGGGGGGGGGTTCACATTCCAGGTTGAAGTTTCATCAATTCCTCACCAGAATCATTTGAAATTTCCCTGCGGGAAGAATTCGGCTGTGTGTGTCTTTTGTGTTGCACTCTGCAAACATGCTCAGCTTATGAAACCAGAGAGAACGCTCCGCTCCGTAGTTCCACACAATGAATGCAATGAAGCTCAGTTGAGTGCATCTATAAAACTTCTCCGGGAAGAAAGGTTTTGTGGGTTTAGTTTCAGCCAATTTTTTTTCAATCAAGGAAAAAGGCCAGTGCATACACTATTGTCTGCTGTGGACTCTCTTTTGCCAAAACATAAAAAAGGTCTCTGTTTGCTATCTTCCTCTGAGCTAGTTTTGAATCTTGTAATCATTAGATCGATGACTCAGTAGTAAAGGACACTCTCTGGAGCAGAAATAATATCTCAAGACTTTATCCTAGAATGTCCCCAATCATCAGTTCCCAGTTATTCTTGGACTAAAACTCTCAGGAGCCACTCATTGTGCTGAACAGGATGTATGGCAGTTGGGGTCCAAGAACATCTGGGGAGCCAAAGTTGGGAACTTTTGGACTAGACAATGATGGGAATTATCTTAATGCAGGTGGAGAATAAAGACCTCTAAGGTTGGACTCTGAAAGAGCACCTTATTAAACATGGACAGATGTGTCTTTTAGGCAAATGGAAGTATAGTATGGCATTTTATGATATAATTTGCTCCACCGTACTCACCACCTTAGAACTGGGTGAATCTTAGATGGTTACTTCACGTCCCTCTCCTCGCGGTTCGCGGACCCACTTGGGACTGGTACGAGAAAATGTTACTCTACTTGTGTGACAGCAGAGTTTCATCCAACCATGCCTCCTGAGCTGGGTTTTAAGCATAATGAGCCATACCTCTCCCTGACCTTGGGAATTCTCTTGTCTCGGTTCCTGTTTCGAAACAAGTGCCCGTGAAGTAAGGCTCATCACGCAACGTGCACATTCTCCATCTAGAGGCAGGAGTGTGAAACTGCATTCTCCAGTACAATCCCAATGGCGTAAACATTGCATTGCAGAGAGGGAAGAAGGTATAAAACCTCGAACTTTGCTGCTTAACACATGAAAGGCAAAGTTACGGATAATTGAAACATCAAAAAATGGAAGCTCAGACCGAAAAAGGGGAAATGAAGGCAGGGAATTACAGATGTTGTCACGAAACAAGGACGTGAAGTAACAGTTGCCATGATACCATCAATCACGTCTGTGGGTAAATGGAAACAGGGACAGAACCGGGACAAGACCACATGACCGTGAATGACGTTATCACAAAATGAACGTAATCTCGGAATGAGGAAGTACATGAAGTAACCATCTTAGTGAAGGAGAGTGGTGGCTCCATGCAGTAGACTTGTCTGTTCTGTGGAATGGCCTGATTAGAGATGGGCACGACTCAAAAAAATGGTGTTTCATTTGTCGTTTGTCGTTTAGGGGGTCCGTTTCGGTTCATTTTCATTTTTTGTGAATTTTTTGCAAAAAATCGTTTTCATTTCATTACGTAACAAAATGAAAAAACGAAAACGAAAATGAAAAATTGCTGTTTTCGTTAGTATTTATTACAGTTTGTTAGTATTTATTTGCCGCAACGAAAATGAAACACACGACAAATTTCTGGTGTTTCGGTTTGTTTCGTTTCGTTTTGGAGACAAAAGTCATTTTTCGTTTTGTTATGTAACGAAATGAAAAAATGAAAACGAAAATGAAAAATTGCTCGTTTCGTGCCCATCTCCAGGCCTGATTATTCAAGGCTCATACATTTACAAAAGTAGTATGGTGTGTCTGGGTTGTTCTCTGCTTGCAAGGATTTTTAAAAGAAGGTCTTTTTGCACTCCTTTAGAATGTCCTTCATTCTAAAGGAATTTAGTCCCTGATTAACCTTGAGGCTCCCCTTTTCAGTGTCTTCTTGGAGAATGGCCAGAATAGAAAACCAAAGAATTAGATTGCAGGTAGATGTGTAACAAGTGCTGACTTGATCTCGCTGTACACTTTAGATCACATGATTGTGAGATCAAGGACACTAAGCTTGGACATATGTTTTATCACTGCTTTATGGGACATCAGGCCTGTCAACAGCAATCTGTGAAAGTGATCTTGTTTAGACAGCAGCTGTAGTGTGGCATCGAGATTGCGTTTTTTGTGCTTTCATACATTTGACTACTCACTGGAGAAAGTACATGCTCAAGTCAATCACTCTCTGCCAATTGATTGGACTCTAAGTTGCTACCTCTGAACCAATGTTCCCAGTAATTTTCTGCAGGTGCTGGAGAGGGGGCCACCCCATGCGTGTGGGGTTCCAGCTCAGACTGGAACCAAATGGGCAGCAGCAATACTGGTTGTGAGGGCATGACACTGAGGAAACCATGTGTGACCCATGAAGCTTAGAGGGAACGTTATTCTAAACCTACCAACAAAAATATGGCCAAGTCAATTCTGACTTGTAGTGATGCTTTCTGGGCAGAGACTATTCTATTTTAAAAATAAGTTAAAAAATCAAAAAATTGAAAAAAAATATTTGTAAGTCGAGCAGACCATATCTAAAATTTGTAAGGCAGCAGTTAAAATGCCAAGAGTTTTCTACTCTTAAGTTGAATTGCTCTTAAGTCGGGGTACCACTGTAATATTTATCTATCCATCTATCTATCCATCTATCCATCTATCTACACACACACACGTATGTATGTATGTATGTATGTATGTATGTATGTATGTATGTATGTA
>JAHTLZ010003526.1:7132372-7150271 GCA_023846285.1 Phrynocephalus versicolor | reverse complement strand
GAAGGAAGGAAGGAAGGAAGGAAGGAAGGAAGGAAGGAAGGAAGGAATTCTCGGCTGTTGATTTTATTTACTTATTCATTCATTCATTCATTCATTCATTCATTGTTTCTCTATAGTTGGTAGCATATATAGTCCCACCCATAGACTCAGTTGCTTGGGAAATTATTTTAATCCTAGTTGCAAAACCCTCAACACAATCCTCTTAGCACAAACACAAAGCTGTGAAAAAGATGTCTTGCACAGGACATAGTTTAGCAGGATTTTGTCCACAATCCAAATATGTAATCACCTCAGCCCATTCACTATCCCCCTCCCTTATCTAAGCCCTTCCGCCTCCACAAAAACAGGATGGTGGCAAAGCTGAGAAGATTCTACCCCAACCCTCCCCATTGACCTTTCTATCAAGCCACCACCATTGACTGTTGAAGGTTGCTAGTCAAAATAACTGAGTTTAAAGGGTAGGGATGGGAAAGCTTAGGTAAAAGCAAGGACTTTGTAAAGAGCAGGAAACATGCTCTGACATTTTAGCTCAAAATCATTCGTCTCCATTCAGGAGGTGACCTTTCCTCTCTTATATTTTCTTCACTCTGAGAAATTGCAAACAAGTATTTTGTACCAAATCTTCTGGTGTTTGACTTTTTAAGGGGTCAGCTTGCCTTTTGACCTCCCTTAAACTGCACTAAAAAGAGAGTGTCTAAATCAAAAATACTAACAACATATTAACAGGCAGGTGCCATGTCATTAGATACCCAGAGTGGTATTGAGTAACAGACTAGGACTCAAGAAGTCTGATTTTGATTCTCTGTTCAGTCACAGAAACTCACTGGGGTTGTGGAACTGGTAAAACCACTCCTGAAATATCTCATTTGCCTGGAAAACTCTTTTAGGGTGACTATTAGGCAGTTCTAACTGGAAGGCTCATAACAAGCCAGACTATTAAAAAGTAAGATTGACACTCTTAATATGCCCTGGATAGACTATAAAAAGGCATCCCACTCATTGCCACACAGCTGGATTAAGACCTGGAAATTTCACCAACCTTGACAAATCCCATATCAAAACAAGTCACCAAATTTCTGATTCACACCCATCTCTATAAATAATATACAATTAATTCAGTTTTGAATGTGTTGATTCAGATTAGCCTTTTGATGTTTAGGTCTGTGCTTCTGAAGAGCCAATTAAGCCAGTTGCCCATGTAGTATCCTAAAAGAGTTCTCAACAGTACTGTAGAAAACTATCTTAAACATAAATAAATATAATATTCTGTAGACCTCAAATATCTATGGAAATAATTAGGAAATGTTGACACATCATTGCACATGGCATGTGACAAGATGTATACCAGGTATAGGTATTTCTACGCACAGCACTTTGGATAGCTACCGCTTGCTTGAACACTATAAATTATGGGTAATCTTGAAGACTCTGAGGAGTCATTTTAATGTAAGGTGAAGCACGCAATACACTACCTCCAATATATTTATTTTTACTTATTAAATTTATATCCTGCCCATCAGGCAACACAGCCAAATGTTCTGAATACGAAGAGATTTGTGCCGCTTGGAAAAATGTATAAAATAATCCTTCTCCCTACAGCTTTACTTGTCTTCCCATATTTCCTTATCCAAAGAGTGAAGTCAGTGAAGAAGTCTGAGACCTAAGAGGGAAATTTAGTAGAGAAAATCACAGAATACAGATGAGATCACTTGGTAGTGGTAGGAGTTACCAAATTAAAAGGAGATAAATTATCTGTTTTATTTCTCTCTGTACAGTACTGTAAAAGCTACACTTCATGATGTCACATTTAGAGATGGGCACGACCCAAAAAAATTGTTTTTCGTTTTTCGTTTGGTCATTTAGGGGTCCATTTCGGTTCGTTTTCATTTTCGTTGGGTTTTTCCACAAATTTTTTCATTTTCGTTTCGTTACCTAACGATAACGAAAAACAAAAATGAAAACGAAAAATTTCTGTTTCGTTAGCATTCTTTTCATTTCAATGTGTTTGCCGCAATGAAAACGAAAGACACAGCAAAATGTTTCATTTTTGTTTTTGTTTTCGTTTGGTTTTTGAAAAAAAATTCATTTTCGTTTCGTTACCTAACGAAAACGAAAAAGTGAAAACAGAAACGAAAATTTCGCTGAGTCGTGCCCATCTCTAGTCACATTCCTGAGAGAGAAAAAAGAGTGTCTCAACCAAGAGAAACTGAAAAGATATGTTCATTTCAGACATCAGGAAGCATTTTTATTTTTGCCCTCAGGCATTCCTTTGAATGATGGTTATTAAGTTACAGCTGGGGGTTTTCTGTAAATTTTCTAGCACTGACAGGTGAAATATTGATCACCTCTTGATCATAACTGACATGTATGGAAGTGCCACCAGCCTCTGTGTTGCTAATAACCATGGAAGATATTAATAACTTTGGAGGGAGTTGCAAGCAAAACCAAAGGTCTTTTCAAACTCCAGGCCATATGACATTGGGAAGCGTATGATTCTCAACAGTCACAGTGATTATGATTGGCACACTGGGGCCTAGAAAATCAGCAGGAGAATAAGGTTCAGATTGCTGTTCAATACCATTGCTATGAAGTCAGTTGCTTTCCGCTCATCTCCCAGATAAGCTGGTCATAAACTCAAGTGTTAAATAAGGAAATCTTGTTTCAGGAAAAGGGCAGCCTTCACACGGCCCTCTTTCATCAATGGCATCAGCTTAAATGGTACATTTAGACAATACAGTACAGTATGACCGCCATATTCACAGGGGATCAGTTCTGGGATCCCCTGTGGACAGTGAAATCCGCAGATAGGAGCAAACACTCGTATACGAGGATAATGTTGGCAGAAGGGGTGGAGGGGTGCCTGGGTGAAAGCTTTTACCCCTGACAACTCCAAAATGGCAAGGAGGGAATAATTTTCCCCCTTTCTCCTTGCTGCTTAGGTGCATTATTCCCTCCAGTGAGAGCCTGCTTGGCCCGTGGTAGTGGCTGCAGCGATGGCAAGGAGGGAAGAAAATTAAAAATAAAACTGACTGTCCCGATGCCTGCTGCCCTCCTCCACTCCTGCTGCCACTGCCGCCACTACCACAGGCCAATCAGGCACTCTCTGGAGGGATGAGGTGGGGACTCACCTGCCTGGCCAACCCACCTTTGAACTTCCTGGTTGGGTCCTAGGTGGCTATTCATGCATCCTTGATGAATAGTAAGTTAACATTTACACAAGTTCTATTGCTCAATAGATCTGTTCTTGTTGCCAGTTAGATTCAGTCCAATATTAGAGAAGCCTCCTACAAAAGATTTGAGCCTCTGCTGAAAGAAGGGGTGGGGGGATAGGAAGAAAGGAAATGTATACCACTTGTGCATACCTCTCACAGGTTATGCATCCTGCAGGTTAAGTCGAAGTGAGGACAGGGCTACTGTTAATACCCCTGGACTCTTTCCTTCACCACATAATTACTCCAGAAATTACGCCAGCTCCATACAACACTAAAAGCCACTAGGAGTGTAGATCACACCATCTAGATACCTTTTCCTTATCTTTATTTTATTTATTATTTTTTAAGAGTATTTTTACCCCACCTTTCTCCTTGGAAAAGGACTCAAGGTGGCTTACAATAATGAGGAACAATATACAGCCCAGAACATTTAAGACGTAATTTAAGTTATGAACAGGGAATTAGAAGAGGCATCTTTGAACATTAATATACAGTCCAGTACAATTAAGACATGTTCAAGTATTGAGAACAGGGAATTGAGGAACATCTCACAGCATTAAAAGACATTACATTAAAGCTACAAGAGAATGTGAGCAGTTAAAAGGAGAGTAAAATTCCATGTAAAGTTATGAGTGATGGACATTAACATTGAAAACATAGTGCCAGTGTACTCACCCAAGGTTATAAGTGGTTATAAACACAAAATCTATGTCAGGCATGTCCAAACTTTGGCCCTCCAGATGTTTTGGACCAGTCGTTTGTCATTTGCAATCTAAGCTTCGAATTCCGGGAGTTGTGGTCCAAAACATCAGGAGGGCCGAAGTGACATGCCTGGTCTATGTGATCCTATAGATTCATATGAAAGACACATAATAGGCAATCCATCACTCACTGAAAGATTGCCTGAAGAGAAAGGTCTTTGCCTGTTTCCGGAAAGACATCAGAGATGGGGCAGTCCTGGCCTCTAGTGGGAGGGAGTTCCAGAGTCTGGATGCAGCAGGTGAGAAGGCCATTTCATGTGTTCCCACTTGATGTAACTGTGAGTGTGGTGGGATGGAGAGAAAAGCCAATCCTGATTACCTTAACACCTGAGTTGGTTCATACTGTGATATTTGATCTGTGAGGTAGCTAGGACCCAGGTGGTACATTGCTTTGTAGGTCAAGGTCAGCACCTTGAATTGTGCTCTTATCCCATGTAACTACAGTGGAACCTTGACTTACATGGTGCTTGACTTGCAGCATATTTGACTTGCATCAAGAAGGGGCCTGTTTGACTTGAGTCGCAGGCTTTGACTTACATCGTGGAGCCCCGGTGCAAGGCACCGGAATTGGGTGGCAGCCACAACCCAGCATCGCGGCTGCCGCCTCCAAACTGTTCCTGCCTTCTTCCTTTCCTCCGGCAGCGGCAGCTGCGGCTTCAGCGAGGCCAGCTCCGAGCACCTGGAGCTGGTCCTCGGCCTCACCAAAGCCGCTGCTGCTGCCGGAGGAGGAGAAGGGCCGGGAGCTCAGGGCTGGCCTTGCTGGTCAGACAGTCGGCTCAGTCTTATAAAAAATATGGCTGCAGGTCTGGTCCACAATGGAAGCATTTTAGTTGGGGAGCTGTACAGTTGTGGGACTCTAATGGTAAACATAGAGTTGTTCAGAACTTGGAACGTCAGGTTAAAAATCAGTAAAACTTAAATGTTAGACATTGTTGCTATGAACATTAAAAAGTGGAGGCATATAACTTGTGGACTATAATTCCACTGCCTCCTCCTCTCTTTGAAGAGACATTTCATTTACATCCCCAAAAGGAATCTCCTATGCCAGTCAAATTTGTGTTAAATTGCTGTTTTGGGGGGGGGGGTCTTTTTCATCATCTGGAACGGATTAATCCGCTTCCCCATTACTTTCTATGGGAAACGTTCATTTGATTTAAGTCATGTTTAGGGGTCGTGTATAAATGCCCTATGTAGGTAAGGCTTCCTGCTCTGTTGGTATTGCTTTGGAATGTCATGTATAGCAGCTAACAGTTCTGAGTTCACACAATTCTGCACAGGTAAAAGCATTGCATTTATATTATAGGTTTCAATCTCAGTAAAATATGCATCACTCCTGTTCCCAGACAACCTGTTATTTGTAACAGCAATGTGCTTGTCTGGGAACAGGTGTAATAGTAAAAGGTGTAACTGCATATGCTGCTACAGAGATAAAGTTGGTTGTGTCACTCATCTCCATCCGGATGTGGAAATGAATATATATATAACTGTTGTTTTCCAGGTCTGGAGAGGTGGGGTGGGGTAGGGAGATTCTTATATTCATTGAGAAAAAAACTCAATATTCATTATAAGAACTATAACAATGCTGTTGGAATCTAGTGGCTCCTGATAGACTGTGTGTGTGTAGAGGGTGTGGGGTGTGTATGTGTGCATGTGTGCATGCTTGCACAGTTTGAATAGCAGAGTGGAGCAACATAACTTGCAATAGAACTGGAGAAGTATGGGACAAGAGAGGTGTATTTTCTTTTCCTTTGTTTTACAGGCAGGGAACAGGAAGAAAAAAGACATGGAAGGATGAATAATAAATATATCAGTTCCTGGCTCTCATTTCAGTTAATTCTTCCTCATTAATTCCAGAACATACTTCATAGAATCATAGAATCATAGAGTTGGAAGAGACCTCAAGAACCATCCATTCCAACCCCCTGCCATGCAGGAACCCCCATCACAATATTTTCGACAGATGGACATCCAGACTCTGCTTAAAAACCTCCAAAGAAGGAGACTCCACCACCCTCTGTGGCAGCATATTCCACTGCTGAACAGCTCTAACTGTCATGAGGTTCTTCCTAATGTTCAAATGGAATCTCTTTTCCTGTAGTTTGAAACCATTGCCCCAAGTCCTAGTCTCTGAAGCCATGGAAAACAAACCTGTTCCCTCTTCAATATGACATCCTTTCAAATAGTTAAACATAGCTATATATCCCCACTCAGCCTTCTTTTTGAAAGGCTAAACATCCCCAGTTCCCTAAGCCGTTCCTCATAAGACATTTCTTCCAGACCTTCAACCATCCTGGTCGCCCTCCTCTGTACCCGCTCGAGGTTGTCAACATCCTTTTAAATTGAGGTGCACAAAACTGGACACAGTACTCCAGGTGGGGTCTGACCAGAGCAGAATAGAGTGGTACTATCACTTCCCTTTATCTAGACACTATGGTCCTGTTGATGCAACCAAGAATCACATTGGCTTTCCTGGCTGCCGCATCACACTGCTGACTTGTGTTCAATTTGTGGTCCACCAAGACTCCCAGATCCTTTCACAGGTACTATTTTCCAGCCAGGTATCTCCCATCCTATATCTGTGCAATTCATTCTTTTTACCTAGACACAGCACCCTACATTTCCTTCTGTTGAAATCCATTCCGTTAGCTTTGGCCCAGGACTCTAATCTGCCAAGGTCCTTTTGGAGCTTTCAGGTAATGGCAAACATTTTGCTTCCATTCCAGACCTGATTCCATTTCCTCACCCCTCAGTCCTTTTCTCCATACAGTCTGTACCTTAAATGTGGTGAACAGCACATACCTACATCTCAACATTTCATTGCCTAACATTTAATCTCCTGCTCTGCTACAGCAGGCGCCACTGTGTCATTCACCCTCTGAATTGTGAACATAAGATTGGTACTGATGGGTACTAAATGCACCCACATGCTGTCATTCTTGTCCTGAGAGGAGATATGGGACAAAAATACACCACCTAAATGAGGCAGTAATCAAGGGATTAGAGGTTATGTTGCAATCACAGCAGTATCAGACCACAGTGCCCCGCTTGCCATGAATGGAATCACAATGTTTGACAGTGATTGTGTAAATTCCTGTTCACACCGAGAAAATCTGAGCCAGGCCCTAGAACAGTACTGCCAGTTTTGTGTTTCGAAATTCCATCCACCCTCCTCATGTCCTTAATTCCTTCACACCCTTTGTTCGCTTGATAGAAAAGATAGAACAGTGTATCATGATAAACATATCCTCAGAAACCATAACAGGCATTAGCTGTATCATTTTTCTGTTCAGCTATAGAAACAGAGCTTGAACATATAAGTTCATCTCCAGGGCAGTTTTATTATATATTTTTCAGACACAGATATGGATGAGTTGCAGGAAGTGTTTTACCAGTACCAGGACACAGTCACACAGCGAAAGGAACGTTATCTATACAGAGAGGCACTGAGAATAATTGACAAGAAGGTTTCTGCCTGGTCAGGAAATGTATTTAGAAACTTCTTAAAAAGACAGAGGTGCTAACGCCATTCAGGGAATTGGGAGGAAATTCTTGGATAAAATTGTTTTACAGGGTTGAAGCTCAATTGTTGCTGTCATAAAGCAAACGCCCAACCTGTGCCCTGTTTAACTGTTGTTATTCAGAATTGTGGGGTTGTTGGATATACAACTAACACTGCAGATCAGCTTGTGTGCTATTAAGCTCTTCCCCCAGATGCCCTAAGCACATCCGATCTCACCTGATTTCAGAAGCTAAGCAGGGTCTGCCCTGGCTACTACTTGGATGGGAGACCACCAGGGAATACCAGTTGCTGTAGGCACCTGGAGTAAGAACTGGCAAACCGCTCCAGTATTCCTGCCAAGAAAACTCCATGGACATGGAGTAACAAAGAGTCAGTCACGACTGTAATGACACAACACACACACACACACACACACACACACACACACACACACACACACATTAAATATGGCTTATTAGTCACTTATAGACTTCATCCCACCTGCCCACGCCAATCCATTCGAAACATTGCATATGAATATTTTAAACTGTTTGTTTGTTTGTTTGTTTAGAGTATTTTACCCCAACTTTCTCCTTGGAAAAGGACCCAAGGCTGTTTGCATTAATGGGGGACAGTCCAGTACAATTAAGACATATTCATGTTTGAGAACAGGACATTGAGGGACATCTTTACAGCATTAAAAGGCTATATTAATGCTACAAGAGAATGCAGGCAGTTAAAGAGAAAATATAGTGTCAATGCAATCACAAAAGGCTATGTGGTTATAAACACAAAGTCTATGTGATCATGTATGGTAGATTCATATAAAAGACACATAATAGGTAGTCCATCATTCAGTCAAAAGACTGAAAAGATCTACAAAAATCACCATTCATTTTGATCCATAAAGACTCCCAGGCAACATTAGAACCATCAGCGGCCTACTGTAGGGTTTTTACCATATAGAGTCCCCAGTCCTTTCGCAAACCATTGGCCTGTACACACCTTCTATTATTTTCGCTACTACCATTCATGGTAGCCCAGTTTGAATAAATGAGATCCAGTCGAGTTGTAATGTGAATAAAATAAAATAATGTTTATTGAATACAATAAGTTGTTTCAGTTACAAGCTTGCCTTGCACACACTTAATTGAAAGTTACTCTAAGCAGATACACTCAAGTTAGCTCTCAGCAGGTTACACTAAAACATGAAAATGTAAAAATGTAAAACTAACAGTGGCAATGTATGAGAACATATAATGCAGCACTGAACTCTCCAGCAGCAGAGAACAACAGAGCAAAACAAATTTCCCTGACAATACTGGCAAAATGTTAACTCTGTTTTACGGTGGTTCAACTTTCTCTGCCGAGTAGTTTACAATAAAATAAAATACAACAGTAATGAATAAACAAAACAACAAAAACAGCACGTAAAACAGAGTCAAGAAAACTGACATAAATGGTGTTATTCTATAGGAATCAAAATTGTCTTTGTCAAAAGGTTACTAGGAAGAACACTCTCAGACTCCCTCAAACTGGGTTTTAAATATGAGATGTTGCAACTGAATAAAAGGTGCCCCCCCCTGTTTGTAGTAAGAATTTTACTTAAAAGGGGGATGATTAACCAAAATTTAATTTAAAACTTGAAACGTGGGTAAAAGCAAAAACAAAATCTTCCCCTATCCTACACTGGGGGTCGTTTTTGGCCTGGGTAGCAGGGATGCCCCACACCTGAATTTCTTTGGGGGGATAAGGTTACCTCCTCCGGGCGAAGTCCTGAGGGAGGGGGTGCTTTGCCTCCGCGCCGGATCAGGCGTCACAGGGCAGCGCCGGAAGGAGGGCTAGCAAGGGGCTTATTAGCCCCGCCTTCAAGGGACTCGCCCTCCTTCCAGCACTGCGAAGATCCGAAGAGGACGTCGCAGCGACTTGCTCCCCCCCCGAGCTCCAGCGGTGGAGGAGAAGCCCGGGGGACCTGGAGGAGCGGCTGCCGGTGGAGTCGGGCAGCGGAGGGAGAGCGGAGGCGAGCGGCTCGGAGGGAGTCGGGAGCGCCACAGGACCGGAGCGCCGGGAGTGCAGCGGCGCGGCGCACGGCGGCGCGGACAGGCCTGTTGCTCCGGGGCGCAGGGGAGTGCGGGGAAGAGGAGCGGGTGGCCCAGGGAGGCTGGGTGGCCGCTCCGCGAGCGGGGGTGCGGGCTGGTACGCCGGCAAGGGCAGCGGCCTGATAAGGGGGTTGGGCCCCGGGTTGTGAGGCGTCCGCAGGGTCTAGCGGCGGAACGCCGAGGGGCCGTGGGCGCTGCGCTGCGCGACAGAGCCGCGGAAAAAGGGGCTGCAGCGGGAGGCGGGGTGGTAGGTGCCCTTGGCTGAAGGAGTGCGGGGGTGAGAGTTGTCGGGTCGCCCAGGGAGCAACGGGGGTCGTGTATACAGGTGGCCGCCGCCATTTTGTTAGACGCACGTGGCCAGCGGCCATCTTGATTGGCCCACGAGGTGGGGGCCATTTTGTTTCCTCGGTCAGGATTATACCTGCTAGGCCCAAGGCCACCATCCGGGGCAATCCTTGGTGGGGGTGACTCCAAGGGGCCAGACAGCGGTGTGGGGGTGACAAGAGGGGAGGTACCAGTTGGCCGGCCTGTATATTTGTCATATTAATAATAAAGACGGGATAATAAGACAAATAGTACTGCAGCAGGCGAATAACACCTGCAGTCTAACTTGTGGGGGCCCAATTGGTGCCAGCTGAGGGAACTCAGCCTATTGCCTGCCTCTGCAATGGCACCCAAGAAGGGCAGGCCTGGAGGCAAGGGCAAGCAGCCAGCAAAGAAGAGGCCTTGTGCTAGGCCTTCCCCACCTGTGCTGTCTTCATCGGATGATGAGGACTATCCAGACTTTAGAATGGTCTGGGACAAACTTAGTGCTTTGGAGCAGTCGAGGGCACAGGATTCCGGTATGGGAACATCTTTTGGCAGACGCCAATCTAAAAGGGAGACTCGGGCGAAAAAGCTAGCGGAGCTGAAGCAAATGGGGGATCTCATGCTGGCTCGTATTGCTGTTTTGGAAGGTGAGCGCACTGGAGGGAGCCAGTCCCAGGCCAACGAAGCCACAGAGGGGAACGGAGCTATGCAGGCAGCCGACACAGGGTCCGGCAACGAAGGTGAAACACGCCCATCGCAGCAAGCCCGTGAGACGAGTCCTGACCTGTTTGAGGACCAAGGTGCTGGGAGTGCCGGATCGTCAATCCAGATGGTGACTGCGCGAGTGATACCTGCTGGGCAACGATCGCCACCTCCGGTGGCTGTGCCAGGTGAGCGTGGCACTAACATACACACACCTGTACGTGGGGGTTGGCCATGGCTTTCGGCCTCCTCTAGGGCTGCCCCCTTCAGGCTCACACCTACACGGCGGGGGAGTAGCCCCCCGGCCAGAGTGGAATTTGGTACTCAGACCACAGCAGGGCCAGTGTCAGTGGAAACCCAGACTGAGGGTGGGGAGCATGCCCCAGGAGGCCGTGAGCCTCGGCCTGAGCCAGAGAATGGGGGTACCGGTGCTTATGCGGATCTGCCGGATGAGGACGAATCCCTGCCGCTGGGTGATCATTTATCACAGGCTATGAGCGATAAAATCTTAAGAGGGGATTACGTGGATTTGTTTGAGCTGTTGAATAGGGAGATAGAGGATAGTAAGTATAAACGGCTGGATGACAACGATAAGGAAAAGATTAAATGGAGAAAGCCGGACCGCTGCTGGGGAAATTGGGTTCCCGCTTTTTATGTGTATGCGGGGGTAATAGCTAGGGCGCGGCCTGAGCGGGCGTATTCATTATTTAAGTATGTTGACCTGATCCATAGGGCTCATGCAGACTTTCCGGGGTCAGCTTGGCTGGCCTACGATGAGGGATTCTGGATGAGGGCGGCGCGCCGCCCCAACCTACCATGGGATAAGCCTCACGATGCACTGTGGCTGCGCATCATGTCCCCGCACAGGCCAGTCGGGGGCGAGCGTTTTGACTGTGGGCACCTGATCCAATGGGCAGCTCCCACAGCCATGACCCGCCAGGGGGCGGGCCAGGTGGTTCAACCCCGCCTGGTCTGTTGGGACTATAACAACAAAGGTGTTTGTACAAGAAGGCCCTGCAAGTTTAAGCATCAGTGCTCCCTGTGCAGCGGTTTCCATCCCGCCATGCAATGTGCGTGTGGCAGGGGAGCAGGAGCTCCCAACAGGGAGGGGGGAGGCCGGAGGCCCCAGGGCCCCAATACGCCTCAGAAAGGGCCCCAGCCCGGTTAAGGTGGAGGTGTTACGTGCCTGGTTGCGGTCGTACCCTGATGTAAGGGCGGCTGCGTTTTTAAGTTCAGGTTTTACAGTTGGCTTTCGCATTCCTGCAGTGGGGGAGCGGGCAGCGAGTTCAGCTAGGAATTTGAGGTCTGTCTTGGGTCACGAGGACATTGTACGGGACAAGATTGGCAAGGAAGTCCGGGAAGGGCGGGTGGCAGGGCCTTTTGCGGGGGCCCCATTCGACAACCTACGAGTTTCTCCCTTGGGAGTGGTGCCTAAGAAGGCGCCAGGAGAGTTCCGCTTAATTCATCATCTGTCCTACCCGGCAGGGGATTCTGTCAATGACAGGATCCCAAAGGAGCTCTGCAGCATTCGTTATACATCTTTCGACGCAGCAGTGAACATGGTGAAGGCCTGTGGCCTGGGTGCAGAGCTGGGTAAGTGTGACATCAAGTCAGCCTTCCGTCTCCTGCCAGTTCACCCCGAGGATTTTGAGTTGTTGGGGTTTCAGTTTGAAGGTTCGTATTACGTAGATAGGGCTTTACCTATGGGATGCGCTATTTCTTGCACGGTTTTTGAATGTTTCAGCACCTTTTTGGAATGGGTGGCTAGGCGCAAGAGCAGGTCTCGGCAAATAGTGCATTACCTTGATGATTTCTTATTTGCAGGGAAAGTGGGAACGGGTGAGTGTGCCAAGTTGATGGCAGACTTTGCGGCGGTGGCCTCAGAGCTGGGGGTACCTCTGGCTGAGGAGAAGACGGAGGGGCCGGCCACTAGGCTGACTTTTTTGAGGATAGAGTTAGACACAGTTCAGCAAACCTGTCGGCTGCCGGAGGACAAGTTGCGAGAGTTGAGACACAGAGTGGGAGCCATGTTGGGTAAGAGCAAGGTCACATTGAACAAATTGCAGGTCCTAGTGGGGCATCTCAATTTTGCCTGCTGGGTGATCGCCCCCGGCCGAGTGTTTTTACGCAGGTTGTGTGATGCCATGGCGGGGCTGAAGCGGCCCCACCATAGGCGGAGAGTGTCTGGAGGAGTTAAGGAGGACCTGCTTATATGGCTGGAGTTTTTGGAGGAGTTTAATGGGATCTCGTTTTGGAGAACTGATTTGCTGTTAGGTTCGGATCTGGAGGTTCAGACCGACGCCTCAGGGGCGTTGGGCTTCGGCATGTATTTTCGGGGGCGGTGGTGTTCAGGACAGTGGCCGGCAGCCTGGGAAGAGCAGGGAGTGACCAGAGACTTGACGTTCCTAGAGTTTTTCCCTATTTTAGGTGCACTGTGGCTCTGGGGGGAACAATGGGCTAATACAGTAGTCACGTTCTGGTGTGACAACATGGCAGTAGTCCAAATTATCAACACACTCACATCACGATCCCCCAGGGTCATGGTATTGTTGTGGGCCTTTACATTGAGGTGTTTAAAACTCAATGTGCTGTTTCGGGCCTTACATGTGCCGGGAGTTCAGAACGAACTGGCTGATGCCCTTTCCCGCCGGCAGATGGCGAGGTTCAGGGCGTTGGCCCCGGCGGCGGCTACCCACCCAGAGGAGCTCCCAGAGGAGGTTTGGAGGATTGGCGGGTGGAAGCACACCGAGCGATCAGTCTGACTTTGGCACCTAGGACCAGGAAGTGCTATGCAGCTGCATGCATCGAGTTCGAGCGTTTTTGCATCGGAGAGGGTAGGCGGCGAGCATGGCCGGTGGACCCGGAGGTTTTGATGCAGTATGCAGTGCACTTGTATAGGAGGGGCCTGGCACCTAGGTCTATACAAGGCCGGATGGCGGCGGTGGCCTTTTATGCAAAGGCGAAGGGTTTCGCACACCCAACAGCGGATGGTAGGGTGGCAAAAATGATTGAAGGATGGGCCAGGGAGAGAGGTAGGCAGCCAGACAAAAGGGTACCGATGTCACCAAAGGTTTTGGGACAGCTGAGCTCTGACTGGAAAGGGATATGTAGGGATGATTTTGAGGTTGCATTGTTCAAGGCGGCGACGTTGCTGGCCTTCTTTGGGGCATTCAGGATAAGTGAGTTGGTGGCTGCGGCAAAAGGGGATTCGTCCGGCAGCGCGTTACGTTTTAATGACTTGTTAGTTTCAGAGGAGCAGCTTATAGTGACCCTGCGGAGGTCAAAAACTGACCAAAAGGGCGAGGGTAAGATTATCCGGCTGGGTAAGTGCTTTGACCCGATTTTGTGCCCTTCCAGAGCCATGGTGGAATATTTGGCCCTTCGGGGTGCAACGGAAGGATTCCTGTTTATGCATCGCGATGGCACCCCTCTCACCAAGTTCCAATTTTGGCGTTTGACATTGGAGGGGTTGCGAAGGGCGGGAGTGGATACCCAGCATTTTGGTACCCACTCCTTCCGGATTGGGGCGGCCTCCACAGCAGCGGCCCTGGGTTATTCGGTGCCAGATATACAGGCGGTGGGACGGTGGAGGTCTCAAAAGTACAAAGCATATGTGCGGAAGTTGCCAGAAAACTAGGCACGTTGCTGGCTTGTGTTTGTTCTTTGTTTTACAGAATTGCGTTTCACCAGGGACCGCATATTGGTTTGCGGCCACAGTTTTGTTTATTGGGCGGCGGTGCACGCACGGAAGTCCAGCTGGGGGCGTGACCTGGGCCTGGGAGCGGTGGCATGGATCGACTGGCAAGGAAGGCGAGGCATGCGATGGGATAGCTTCCTACCCGCAGTTCTGCAGAGCTGTCAAGTTCACCACCCGGCGGTGTTGCTGATCCACCTGGGTGGAAATGACCTGGCTGTCCTGCCAGGAAAGGAGCTTATTTTACAGGTCATTGCTGATCTGAGGTTTCTGAAGTGTCGCTTCCCAGCCATGCGCTTGATATGGTCAGAGATCGTGCCGAGGATGGTTTGGAGAGATGCCCGCCACCCAGGAAAGGTCGATTGCGCCCGTAAAGGTGTCAATCGAGAGGTCCGCAGAGCCATGCTGAGTGAGCTGGGAGATGTCATTAGGCATCCCCAATTGCAGTTTCGCAAGACTGAGTTATACCGGCAGGACGGAGTTCATCTATCCCCAGCAGGGTTGGACATAATTTTGAGTGATTGGCAGGGGGGCCTGGCAGCCGGGCTCGGCTGTGCGGTGGGGGGCAAGGGGCATACAAGTAACCCCTTTGCCGTGGCGGGGAGTGAATAGGTCCGTTAGATGGATGAGATCCTGGTGTCACCCATTAGGGTGCTTGGTAGCCCTCTATTCATAAATAGGAGGTGAGTGGAGTTACAGCAATAAATCCTTAACCGATAGGAAATAGAGGGCGGCCCTGATTTAAACATCTATGGAGGTTGGAGGCGCGCTGAACAGGTGGGCAGTGCGCCTTCAGCAAAGATCTCAACCCGGATTGGATGGCAGCAACTCCGTCAGAGTTGAGCGTCACACCTATTCACTATGCAGGCCCCCTCTGGTTATTTGCAGTTACAGGTTGTTTAATAAAGTTGTGGCCCTATTTCACCCAATGCCGTTGTCCGCCTATTTATTCCGGGGTGTGGGGGCAAAGCCCCACTCATTGTCTACAACCCAGCCAACTGAACCCACCTGTCTCTCTGCAGATAACAAAGAATGTATCAAACCAATAATGTCTCATCCTACCCGGTGAACATTTGCCAGGCAGAGATGGCCTTATCGTCAATCAGAAGGTCATGAAAGCAGCACTAACTGCAAATTGTTTACTTTGTTGTTTAGCATTTTCCTCACACATCTTAATAATAATAATCTATCTAAACTAATCAGGAAAAGGGTGTGCAGTCTCCAGAACCATACAAAAGTGGAAAGAGGTGATATCTTTATTAGACCCATCTCAAAAATGAAACAAACAACAAAACAGCTAGATTTCAATGATAATTCATCTTCAGACTGTGCCCCACATTCTTGTAGGTTGTTCCAAAAATCATATGCTTTTATTAAATTTCAAAAGTCTCATGGCTGTTTTTGGAAGCAGGTTTAGCTACTTGGTTGGAAATACTGTAGTCTGTAAGAGGCCCGAGGAGTGTGTGGCTTCTAGATTGTTGGGGCCAATTGGTTGGATGGCACATCTTGGTTGTGCAGTTGGACACACAACCAGACATATAATGAAGACATGTCCCAGCTCCTTATCAATAAGTCATAATTAATGCCAACCTCACCAATAGGATTCTGGCAATTAGCAATAAACAAATCAATCAAAAGTGTAACAATAAGTTTTTAGTCTTCAGACAGGCTTTCCCTTAGTGACTGGCTGTCACTAAGGCTGCTTTCACACGACCACTAAAATCCTCAGCAAACTTTGATCCAGATCATCCCTCAGAGTGGTCACATGGTTGATGTCACAGATTGGATGTTCCCATGGCCGTGTTTTGAAAATCCACAACCTTTCTGATCCCACAACTGAGAACCACAGGAAAGACAAAATAACAGGGGCTAAAAGGTTTTGGTGGTGATTTTCCATGTTACCACCTCAAGACCAGGTACTTGTAAAATGTGCTGGGTCGTGCTTAAGTGGGCGTGGTCGCACTTTATTTTTTAAGTCCACTGCTCGTGGGAAAACAATTTTATGCTCTGCATTTGCGAGCACTTTGCAGCGGATTTTAGTGGTCATGTGAAAGCAGCCTAAGTGTTTTTTCACAATGGAGTGTTATGCCTTGTTGCTTTGAATATGGTTCTGGCGTCAATTTTACTTCGTGTTTTTCATGTGGAAATTGTTCAATTTTTAAAAAATATTTTGTACACTTGGTGCTGATAGCATCTCATTATTGTCTTTTAATGATGTAAGCCGCCTCAAGTCTTTTTTTAAGGAGAAAGGTGGGGTGGGAAAATAAATCAAGTGGTGCCTAATTTGTGGCAATGGATGTGCCTCTCATACTGTCTCAAAGGCTATTGACTTTGGTGAAGCACAGCTCTCACAAAAATTGGAACAACCAGCCTCTGTTGTTCCCAATCCAGTGTTTTCTCCTCTTAATATTATGACAATAATGTGCCACTGTATTAGACTAATTAGTTGAATGATTTCCTCCAATGAAGGCCATACTTTGCCATTTCTAAATGAATTACTTCATAATGAAATGCCATATCCTAGACGTTGGGTTCTCTTTGTTAACAATAATCCTTTCCCCCCTTTTGGGGGGAGGGGGGAAGCTGTATGAGGTAAGAAGAAGGGGAACAAAATTAGACACAGCTGCTGCAAACAAGAGCTCAACAGCACAGTTTTCATTTGCATAATGTTCATTTTGACTTCAGGCTAATGAATTCTCACCGAGTGAGCTGTAGGGATGCTTCTTCCACAATCTGCAGAAATACATCACATTTTGTAACTAAATAATAGTCCAAGCATTAAGAAAATGAAGTGTTCCATTTAATTTTAAAGAATAAGAAGCATACTCATCCAAGCAGATGTGAAGGGTGGGGGCCATTTGCCCTCCCCAGTGAGCAAATGTGAGACTGCTGGATCTCCTGTCATCTGGGAGGGAGGAAGAGGCTCATATATAACAGGCCTCCTTCTCCGGCATAGCCTCTTTCAGTGTGCCGGATTCCCCACCCACCAACCACAATTTGATGGACTAGTGTGAGTCTGACTGGTCGCCCCTGGGGGCCAGATAGGGATTTTTTCACCCGTTCCCAGATTGTGAAATGTCCCTCGAGTTACAGACTGGTTCTCCATGCTTTGCACAATTCATTTGTGGAAATTGTTGCCACTGTGCATTTTAACCTGTCCTTTCTATGAAAACCACCATTCGAGAACAACAGATTATTTTGGATGATGTCCCAGTTGAGAAGAATTTGTTTTTGTGCCTCTTGCTGGGTTATTTGTTTTTATTTATTGCATTATTGGTTTGATTTATATTTCTTGTGCTGGTTTTAATGGCATATGTGGTGTTCTCTATGTAAACCGCCCAGAGTTCCCATTGGGAAAATCATTCAAGGTATATAAATAAATAAATAAATAAATAAATAAATAAATAAATAAATAAATAAATAAATAAATAAATAAATGCACGCACAAGATAAGAGAGGATTTATATTCCTCCATATGAGACATGAAGTTGATCTGTAAAAATATGTGTTTTGCCAATTTCTTTATCAAATCAGACAAAATTAATCATTGTTTCTTTGTCAAATTTGTTCATTCTTAATTCCAAGAAATTTAACAGCAATTTCAAACAATAAAATAAATTATG
>JAHTLZ010003526.1:7118421-7131372 GCA_023846285.1 Phrynocephalus versicolor | reverse complement strand
AATTCCAAGAAATTTAACAGCAATTTCAAACAATAAAATAAATTATGTGATGCATAATAATTTTAAAAACAAAACTACACTAAAACTGAGATAATGACTGTGAGAATGTCCTAAGTGATTAGCTGTAAGAGCTTTAGATTTTCCAAAAATGTAATACAACTAGCTATTTGGCTACTGACAATGTCAATTATCCCAGAAGTGCAAAACAAAATAGCACAGTGTGCTATAGACCAGAAAACCATGCACCATCAAGTCATTTTTTTAGTTATGGTGGTTGTTTTCTGTGTTTTCTAGGTAGAGCGTATTCAGAAGTGGTTTACCATTCCCTTCTTCTGGGGGTGTCCTGGAATTATGCAGCTTGCCTAAGGCCACACAGGCTGGCACTTTTTCTTGAAGGCACTGTGAGGGATTAAACTCCTAACCAGGAGATACCAGATTTGTGCAGCCAGATACCTCATGCAGAAGAAGAAGGAAATGTGTGAATGTTGTGTTCATAGTTAAACAGCTTGTGAAAGAGGGGAATCAATACCAGTGGTCTCATATATGGATATCCTTCAATTCTAACAGACAAAGTGATTTGTCGACCTGTTCATGTAGCTATGTACACCATGCAACATATGCATTAGAGATGGGCACAAAACAAAAAAATGGTGTTTTGGTTTTTCGTTTGTCGTTGAGAGGTCTGTTTCGGTTCGTTTCCGTTTGTCGCGAATTTTTTGAAAAATTTCGTTACCGTTCTTCATTTTTTTTCGTTTGTCATTTCTACCCGCTTTTTGCACATTTTTAAAGCATTTCCGTGCGCAGGCATCCCCCAATGCCCCAGACCAGAGGGAAAACACTAAAAAAATGGATGCTGGCAGAGACACAGTATAGACTAGGTATGCAGGGAGGCTGAAAAGGCAGCGGCGGGCATTGCCCAGGGTGCAAGGCAGCTGCAGAGTGACTGCACTGCGGGGCAGGGGAGGGTACTCACCGAGAGGTACGCAGCACGCACGGACACAGGGAGGCTGCAGGACTGAAGCTAGAGTTGCAGAGACAGCAATCCCACCCTAACTCCCACCAGAGACTGCAAGGAGGACGGGGGCTGCCAGAGCTTTTTATGCCCTCTGTGGCTGCCAGACCTACCTGCCCAGTCTGCAACCTGGGCATGCTATTGGTTGAACATGATCCCACATCACATGGCTTGCCTCCATTTTGTGGCTGGTGGTGACATCCATTTTAAAGGGAAAAGAAAAGTACATTGCGATGGGAAAAGACAAAAAATAACATTTTAAGGACCCCAACCCCCCTGGTAGGTATTATCAGACAATATAAATAATTATCACTGTGTTTTAACATTTAAAACAGCTCCTTTCATTACATGTCACCATTAACGGAAACGAAACGAAATGACCACAATTTTCGTGGTTCTGTTTGTTTCGTTTCATTTTCATCACAATTTTGTTTGTCGTTTCGTTACGTAACGGAAATGCCAAACGGTAACGGAAACGAAAAAATGTTCGTTCCATGCCCATCTCTAATATGCATGTTTTAAAATGAGAAGCTGCAGTAGTGCTGGAGGGGGTATACAAGCAACTGTAATGTTTGAATTGGACTAGGAAGAAATACCCAGTGAGGGAGGGAGGTGAGGATCAGGAAAAGAAGCATTTAAGACCAAACTGGAAAGGTCAATGTAGGTAAAAGTATTAGCCACAGAATGCCTTGTCCTGTGGTCAGTAGGGATGTGCCCTGTCTTTGTACAAAGCTTTAAATACAGACTGAATCAAGGCAATTTATGCAGAATAGAGAATAGAGCATTGTCACCCACAGGATCAGGCAGCACTCAGTATGGGTTTCTCATGTTCTGTCTGAGATTACTGCAGTTTAAAACAGGAAGAATGATAAATGGTAGTACATATGTGAGGAACAGGACATGTGGAGGATGTGCCAGCCTGTCTACACTGACATATAGATACAATACATGGTTTGCTGATATTGAGTGGCCCCCGCACCAGCAAGAAAACACTAGGAAAAAGAAGATATAGATTGCTGATAGCATAATTTGAGTCAGAAAACATGAGTGTCCACTTGTGCTTGCACTTAGAATGATCCAGGAAGAGGGACGCTCATCCATTTTGCTGAAGCAGAATGAGGCAATGAAGGAGAAAAAATTCAGTGCTTTGTTTCATTTCAGCAAAGCAGGATCCCTGAACTGAACCATGAACTGAACCATGCACTAGCCCAGTCCATGTCTGTGAAGATTCTCAGTCATCCAGGTAAGGTCATCTTTTCAGGTTACTGTCCACCTAACAAGCCTATTCAGAGCACAATGATGTGAAATCAAAGTGAGCTATAAGTTGGAGGCCTCGCCACTAACTTCTCTCAGACTGATGAAGCTGCTCGGGTGAGTAGCGAAACATTACGATCTCGCAAGAAATGGTGTCCAGTTGCCATGACTCAACTCCCTACCTTCTTCCTACAGGTCACTACCGAAAACATAGCAAAAGCTTAGAACAGTGATGGTGAACCTTTTAGAAAACAAGTGCCCAAACTACAATACAACATCCACTTATTTTTTGTAAAGTGCAAAAATGGCAATTCAACCTGAATACAGTGGTACCAAGGGTTACAAATGGTTCGGGGGCTATCCTTGGGGAAAGTAAGGATGGAAGAGTAGGCTTTTGGGCATCCTCAAAGTGGCGTGGCTGGAAAGTAAACTGGGACTATGAAGGAGCGAACAAACTGCTGCCTCCTCTTTGTCCAGTTCTCTTCACAGAGCTGTTTTGAGACTGCTGAAATGTTTCTATGAAGAGAGACTGGTGAAGGGCAGGCAGTGGTTTGTGGGTATGTTCATAGCCACAGTTTACTTTCTAGCCATTCCACTCTGGGCATCCCAAAAGCAGAGAGGGGAGTGCCATGGCTATGAGAGGATGATGTTTCATGCCCACAGAAAGGTCTCCGCATGCCACCTTTGGCACCCATGCCACAGATTTGCCAATGCTAGTGCAGAGCAGATTTCTGGTCTTCCAAAAGGCACTAGAATTTTCAGAGGAACATTTTAACTCATCACCACTGCAGAAATAGGGGAAATGATATAGCCACCATCTGTCCACTGAAGGATCCTAGCAATTAAACTGCACCACTTTAGAAATGCTGAAATGGCAAATGCCTCCAAGAGAAAAAATGCTTTCTTCCTACCGCCAAATTAGGGTGAATTAAGGTCCTAAGATGACAAATCTAATGCACGTTGAGTGTTATCATGGTTCATAAAAATTTCCCTGTGAAAAACCAATTGCTGAAGCGATGTGTAATATGAGGATGTTGTTTGGTAAGCCACAAAATGAGCTGCCAAGCACACAGATGGCTAATTGGCATGACTTGTTACTTTGTGTCTTTCAAATTAGGCTTTATTAGGGAAGACTTTCACACCTTAAACTGATACCTTATATTTTTTTCACAAATGGCTTCCTGACTAAACTTTACTCCTTTGCTTTCCTACCTCAGAACAGAGAGATCCAACAAAGAGATGCCTAACAGAATCATCCTCTTTGCTGGATGGGTATTTCTTCTCGAAGCACAAACTGCACATATACAGTGGTCCCCCACCATTTTGCTGTTCATATACTGCGGTCCCAGTATATTGTGGGACCACAGTATATGAAAGCAAAGCCCCCTGCAGTAAACTGTTTGGGCCGTTTTGAGGCCTCCTGCACTTACCACAGGCCTGGCACTGCCCTGAACAGGCCTCTGATAGGCTTCATGAGCTTGTCGGAGGCCCCATAAGTGGTTTCCGATGAACCAGAAGTAACTTCCAGTCCAGATAACCAGAAGCCACTTCTGGGCCCTCAACAGGCCCGGGAACCCCATTGGAGGCCTGTTTGGGGCAGCTCCAGGCTTCAGATAAGTGTAGGAGGCCCCAGAGAGACTCCCCCAGTCCCGACCTGACCCAGCATCGGCATATCGTGGATTTTCAATTATTGCGGGTTGGGTCAGGTCCCTAAGCCCCGCAATGGGCAGGGGATTATTGTATCACATACACACAATGGCACGTGACACTGGTTTCCACTTAAAAGTGGCAACACAAAAATGCAATAGGAAAAACAGCAAATAAAAAGAACCATAATAGATGTGGATATCTTAAGGGAAAAACACATCACACTACTTAATATAGAACTAAGATGGGACAAGGACACCCATGGGATTCTAAGAAGCACCCGAAACTCAAAGTTGCCATATGATACAGATCGCAATTTGCATCTCCTTTCCTATAGCCTTTTCTTCATACTTACATCCATTGCACAATTCATTGAATCATAGAATCATAGAACAGTGAGGTTGAAAGTGGCCTACAAAATTATCAACTACAAAATCCCACTCAATACAGGAATATAAACCAAAGGATATCTGCCAAGAGGTTGTCTAAATTTCCCTTCAATGCCTCCAGTGTTGGAACACTCACCAAATGGACAAGGGCTTTGTCTGTCCATGGTGCACGCTTGCTCACAAAACCTGCAGGAGCTTTGTGCTTCTGGGTGGGAGGACTGGGTGGGCAAGGAGCCTGTGGAAGGAAGCAGGCACTTATCTTGAAAGGCAAGTAGATAAATAGGTACCGCTATAAAAAGCAGGAAGGTAAACAATTTTCCGTGCACATAAATGCATTCAGCCATTCATTCACACGGCCACGGACTTGCACAACACTGCCTCTTTGGCTTCGAAATGGAGATGAGCACTGCCGCTAGAGTCAGAAATGACTACCATATATGTACGGGGGAACATTTACCTTACACATACACATCCTGTTTTAGTCTCTCTCTCTCTCTCTCTCGTCTAACAATTTTTTAAAATAGTTTGGCAGTCTGTAAGTGACAACACCATCCCAGTTGAAGGCTTGGAATGAATCAATGCAGAAATGCAGAGCTTTCCAAGCATAATCACAAAGATTTATTATTTCGCTTTATAAATATATACATAAAGAAAACAAACAAAGAAAATGTCATTTTTTAAACTGGGGTGTACAGGATTCATGGGACAGCTGCTCATTGAATCAAGGGAACATACCTCAGTGTTGATTTGGCAATTTATACATCAAGGTCTGTTGTAGGTAGAACTAGAAACTGAATTTTAAGCCTCAGATTTCTTTCTTCCACCTGAGTTCATCAAAAGAAAGGGCACTAGAAAGTATAAATCACATGTTACCCCCCAGAAAACACCAAGTGCCTAGACTTGAAGGTCTACAAATAGAGATGGGCACAAAACAGAAATATAGTGTTTTGTTTCTTTTTGTTTCTTTAGTAGTTTCATTTTGTTACTATCAAATTTTTAAAGTAGTTTTGTAACAAAACAAAATGAAACAAAACACTATGTTCCCCTGATTCCCAGTAGCATCAAAATGGCAGGGGAGCTTTCTCAAGCTCTTCCCTGTAAGCCCCCGATATTTGGAGGGGTTTAGGATTCAGGGGACTAAGTTATTAAATTCCAAAGGGGGTCACCGTAGGGAAAAATCATTTATAATTGAATTGGGAAACCATATTATCCCCCCCCCCCGTGGGCAAGCAATTAGAGGCTTGGCTTCCCTCAATTAGAAAGATTTTTTCCCTAGGGGCACCCTCTTTATAGTTTAATAACTCAGCCCCCTGACCCCCCCCAAATTTTCCAAATTTCAGGGGCTTACAGGAAAGAGATTGGGGAAACTCCCCTGCCATTTTGGTTCCTCTAGGATGAATTGTTTCATTCCTAGAGGGGAGAAATGGTGTTTCATTTCATAATGAAATGCATCCAGCCATTTCGTTACATAATGAAGTAATTCATTGCGTAAAAAGATGATGAAACAGTGTTTCATTTTTCATTTTCATCTCTATTTCCAAAGGTTCTCTTGCACCGAGTTCCCCCAAATGCTCAGTGGTTTAGGTATCTGGCCAAGGAGCCACAGTTTGAGAGTTTGAATATCCACCATGCCTCCTTGAGTGTATGTCCCCTAGTTCTGGTATTTTGGGAGAGAGAGAAGAGCTTCCCTCTATCCACTTTACTCATACCCTGCATTATTTTGTATGTCTCAATCATATCCCCTTCAAGCGCCTTTTTTTCCAGACTAAAGAGGCCCAAATGTTTTAGCCTTTCTTCATAAGGGAGGTGCCCCAACCCAGTAATCATTTTAGTCGCTCTCTTCTGCACCTTTTCCAGTTCCACTATGTCTTTCTTGAGATGTGGTGACCAGAATTGTACATAATACTCCAGGTGGGGCCTTACTATTGTTTTGTATAATGGCATTATAATGTTGGCTGTTTTATTTTCAATCCCCTTTTTGATAATCCCTAGCATGGAATTGGCCTTCTTCACCGCTGCCACACATTGGGGAGACACCTTCATGGAGCTGTCCACCAACACACCAAGATCTCTTTCCTGATCCGTCACGGACAACTCAGAGCCCATGAGTTGATAGATGAAGTTTGGATTTTTTGCCCCAATATGCATTACTTTACATTTGGTTACATTAAAACAAATTTGCCATTTCTCAGCCCATTCTCCAAGTTTGGAGAGATCCTTCTGGAGCTCTTCACAATCTTCTCTGGTTTTTACCACACGGAAAAGTTTTGTGTCATCTGCAAACTTGGCCACCTCACTACTTATTGCTGTCTTCAGGTCATTTATGAACAGATTGAAAAGCACCGGTCCCAGGACACAGCCCTGGGGCACACCGCTTTTCACCTCTCTCCATTGTGAAAATTTCCCATTGACACCTACTCTTTGTTTCCTGGATCTCAACCAGTTCTCAATCCATAAGAGGACCTGCCCTCTTATCCCCTGACTGTGCAATTTTCTCAGCAGCCTTTGGTGAGGGACTGTGTCAAAAGCCTTTTGAAAATCCAGATAGACTATATCCACCGGTTCACCCAAATCCATGTGCCTGTTGACCTTTTCAAAAAATTCTAAAAGGTTTGTCAGACAAGATTTACCCTTACAGAAGCCATGCTGATTTTCTCTCAGCAAGGTTTGTTCTTTTATGTGTTTTAAGATTTTCTCTTGGATGAGGCTTTCCACCATCTTCCCTGGGACAGATGTAAGGCTAACTGGCCTGTAGTTTCCCGGGTCCCCCCTCCTTCCTTTTTTAAAAATTGGTGTGACATCTGCTATCCTCCAGTCCTCCGGCACTGTGGCCGTTTTAAGAGACAAGTTGCATATAACCGTTAAGAGATCTGCAATTTCATTTCTCAGTTCCCTAATAACCCTTGGGTGGATGCCATCTGGGCCCGGTGACTTGTTAATCCTCAATTTATCAATTAGTCCTAGAACCTCCTCTCTTTTAACCTGTATTTGATTTAATTCTTTAGTCAAGAGGGGCGGCTCAGGCAGCGGAATCCGCTCAAGGTCCTCTGTCGTGAAGACAGACGCAAAGAACTCATTCAATTTCTCTGCAATGTCCAAGTCCTCCTTAACCACCCCTTTTCATCCCTCACCATCCAGAGGGCCAACTGGTTCTCTGGCAGGTTTTCTACTTCTAACATATTTAAAGAAGCTTTTATTATTACCCTTTATATTGCTAGCCATGCGTCCCTCAAAATATTTCTTTGCCTCCCTTATCATCTTCTTACATTTCTTTTGCCAGAGTTTGTGGTCCTTTTTATTTTCCTCATTTGGGGAGGATTTCCATTTACAGAAAGACCTCTCCTTGTGCTTTAGAGCCTCTCTAACTCCACTCGTTAACCATGCTGGTGTCCTCTTGGACTTAAATGAGCTCTTCTTTCTTTGTGGTATGCACTTGTGCTGGGCCTCGTGAGGGACGAATCATCCCTTGAAACCCAGGGAAGTTCCTATTTGTGTGATTGCCTTGGGATGACAAAGATGGGGGGTTTACAGGACCCAAGTGACTCACCATCAGTACTAGAGATGGGCACAAATTGAAAAAAAAGTTTCAGTTTTTCATTTTTTTGTAGTGGGTCCGTTTCAGTTTGTTTTTGCTTTTTGTGAAATTTTTGAAAAATTTCATTTTGTTTTTTCATTTTTTGATTTTCATTTTTACCCCTTTTTGCGTGATTTAAATCATTTCCATGTGCAGGCTGCCCCCAATGCCCCAGACCAGAGGGAAAACACTAAAAAAATGGATGCTGGCAGAGACACAGTATAAACTAGGTATGCAGGAAGGCTGAAAAGGCAGCGGCGGGTGTTGCCCAGGGCGTAAGGCAGCCGCAGAGTGACTGCACTGTGGGGCAGGGGAGGGTACTCACTGAGAGGTACGCAGCATGAACGCATACAGGGAGGCTGCAAGAGAAATCTCTTCTTTCTCTCCCCTAAGAGCCAGGCTGCAGTCAGCAGGAACACAGAGACACACACCTGCCTGCCTGGCCTAAAGTAATGAGGCGCAGAGACAGCAATCCCACACTAACTCCCACCGCAGACTGCAAGGAGGACAGGGGCTGCCAGAGTTCTTTATGCCCTCTGTGGCTGACACATCTACCCAGTCTGCAACCTGGGCATCCTATTGGTTGAAATTGTCCAAGAATTTACAAGATCCCACCACATGGCTTGCATCCATCTTGTGGCTGGGATCCATTTTGTGTGATCCTTAAGGGGAAAAGAAAAAATACATCATGATGGGAGAAAGACAAAAACAAACGTTTTAAGGACCCCAACCCCCTGGTAGGTAATAATTTCAAATAATTATTGCTGTGTTTTTACGGATGTCCAGGGTGTTTTAATACCCAAGAAATCAATATTAGGCATCTGGGAGACATTATGGGTCAATGTCCCCTAACTCCCCTTAAAGGAAAAAAAGAATACAGCAATTCGAGAAAAGACATAAATGCATACTTTAAGGACCCCAACTCCCCGGGCAGGTATTATCAGGCAGAATAAATAATTATCGCTGGGTTTTTATGGATATTCAGGACATTTTTTAACATTTAAAAACAGCTCATTTCATTGTGCATCACCATTAACGAAAATGAAACGTAACGAACCTAATTTTCATGGTTCTCTTTGGTTCGTTCCAATTTTATCACAATTTTCATTATCCGTTTCGTTACATGATGAAACAAATAATGAATAACGGAATGATTTTTTTTTTGTTTCGTGCCCATCTCTAATCAGTACCATTGCCAAGGCTTAAAGGGACTCAAAGGAGTCAATTTCTGTGTCATTGCACGGATGTGGTGGGGAAATGACTTCCCTAGGCCTTTGGGACTTCTGAGAAGTTGTGATGAGATCACACCAATAGGGACTTCCCCAGGCTTGGGTGGTTTTGGTGGTGGTGGCGGTGGTGGTGGCGGTGGCTGTTGTTACAGCCATGGGCTATTTTTAAAGGGGGGAATGAATAAAAGAAATAATTATTCATTGCTTCATATTCCACAAATATTTGATGAATATTTGACAAATCAGCAATATTCATTGAATATCCCAATTCATTTTTTTATTTGTCCCCTCTCTATTTCTAAGATTAGATTCTAAGATTTTTCACAGTAACTTGGTCTGGGACCACCAGCTCAGACTAATAAGACTCATTTTACTACAGTGGCATGCTTCTACTGTATATAATGGGGTCTTTCCTTCATGGCCTGATGTTTACACATGTGTTTTATTTTTCTCTCCTATCCACTTTTGATCCTAAAACAGTTTTGATTAGCAGGATGCCCTTTTAGTGCACTTTATAATGAATCTCTTGTCCTCCTCTGTTCATAGATGCAGTTTGACCTGAGGTTAAACGTTGGCAATGCTTATCACGGTGTAGATGGCGTATTGAACGAGCCTGTCAGATTCGTTTTCCATCAAATAACTGCTCCTTTGCAGCTGATTGCCCCGCAAGGTGTCCAATGATATATACCGAAATAGGACCTGAAACGAGCCAAACAGAAATGGTGTTGTGAGAATCTCCCCCACCTGTGGTTTTGTTTCTGAGTGTCTATTATTATTTTCTTTTTGAAGGCACATTCTTGAACAAATAAGATTTCTCCTCAGGAAGAACACTGAGGGGAAAACTCCATGTAGATGAAAGTGAAACCACAAACAGAATCCTGCACACAAGATGGAAGCTTCTGCCAAACATGTTCCTAACTGCATTGGATGCAATGCAATGAAGGTCCATGAGGACTGGTTGCAAGTATTTTAGGATCTGCTTTAATTAATTGAGTTTTATCAACTGTTCAATAATAATCCTATAATTATAGGAATAAAAATAATTAATTAATTATGTTATATTGCAGATATAATTCATATATAATTCTTAGAATCATATATCAATTATACAGGTTATTAGTGAAGGTGGACATCAGTTTGGTGGATGAACTATGTGAGAGAACCCAGCTTGCTGGGACAAGGGGGCAACGTGTAGGCTGCATAATCACTTGTACATCACCCAGAGAATGCTTTATTTGTTTATTTATTTATTTATTGGATTTTTAGACTGCCCATCTGGCAGCGAGGTCACTCCTTTTTAGTCACTTTAAGTGCTATGGGGTAGTATGCAAGCCGTATACGGGTTTTGTTTTTGTTTTTGTTTTGTTTTTCTTTTCTTTTCTTTTCTTTTCTTTTCTTTTCTTTCTTTTTTTTTTTTTTTTTTTGCATTTTGCTTTGAGGGAAAGCCTACAGAGTAAAATACAGTAATACCTCGGTTTACAAGCATAATCCGTTCTGGAAAGATGCTTGCAAACCAAAGCAGTCATATGCCAAAGCAAATTTTCTCATAAGAAATAATGGAAACTCAGATGATTCGTTCTGGGGTCCCATAGATCACATACTGTACACACAAAATGCCAAAACTCACAAAAGAAGTTGGTTAGAAGTCCATGTCCACACTTTGGTTTAGGTATCTGGCTGCGGGATCTGCTCTGCTTTGGAATAAGCACTGGATTTCACTCTGTGTTTAATCTGACAATAATAAAATGCAATTTGTAGCCCTATACATAATTGTTTAGCTGTCCCAGGACGAGAAATGGATTGAAAAGTAAGAAAGGATGTTGAAAACAAATTAAGGAAAAATAATATACTATCCTGCTGTCTCCTTTGAAAACCTTCATGGCTGGTTCAAGGGAGACCTCTATTCCTCTCTCCTCCCTCTGCTTAGGAGGCTGACTGAGATCTTAGTTTACTCTTAGCAATATTCCCAGTTCCAGAAAATCACTCACATTTCTGCACACATGCACACATGCACACACGCACGCACATGCACACACACAGCTCACTTGTGATCATGTGACCTGCTCGGCTGCTCCTATTCCAAGACATTGCTCTTTGATCAAGCCAAAATTGATCGTAAATGTTTGCTCGTCTTGCAAAACACTGGTAGACAAAGGCACTATTGTACTCCTAAACTAAGAAGTAAAGAAGCTCAGATGCTGAAAAACCCAACTTTAAACCTGGCATTTACCAAAAAAAAAAAAAAAAAAAAGATGTTTGAAAGGGCACTTCTGGTTGTTGTTTTTGTCTTTGTCTTTTGCTGGGACCTTGGCCTCTGCAGTTTAACAAAAAGGTTTAAAAATATTTTGGAGCTCTCAGGTGGGATGCTCAGGGATGGACTAAGAAATTTAGGTAGATGGGACGGAACTCCTATTGATGAAAGTTGATTAGCGATCCTCCTCATGGAATCATAATAATCCCACAGTTGTTCTTTGCTTTTAGAAGAGAACTGACAAATTAAATGTGTTCATTAAAAATTCCTACAGGCGCCTTTTAAACTGAAGATCCAGTTCAAATCGAGAAGCACTTAGCTTTTTGCTACTGCGATGGCTAGAAAAAAATCTTTTCTTTCTTTTCTTTTCTTTTCTTTTCTTTTCTTTCTTTCTTTTTCTTTCTTTTTCTTTTTTTCTTGGTTTGGTCTCCTGGGCAGAAGAGTTTGGAAAGCCAGACCTAATTAAGACATCTGAAATCTATCATTTTGAGCTATTGGGGAAATGCAACATCTCCCACTGTGCTCATTGCTCTGAGTTCAGAGTGTCTAACAACACAATTTATTCTGAAGTGGCATTTCCCAGTCTGAGGAAACCTCTCTCTCTCTCTCTCTCTCTCTCTCTCTCTCTCTCTCCCTCCGTTTCTCTCTCTCTCTGGGTGTGTGTGTGTGTGTGTGTGTGTGTAGTCATTCAGTTTCCCATGTGATTCCAGTAGGCTCAATTGGATCTCCCACAGAATTACAGTATTTTGCCATGTGAAGCAATGAACCGTGGGGTTTCCTTTAGTTACACTATGAGAAAGGCAGATAATCCAATTTGTGGAGATTTCCCTTTGTCAACAACAGAGCTGATGGAGCCATTGATTTGGAGCATTTACCTCTCTCTGCTCTTCTCCTAGCAGCCTTCATTTAAAGAAGTTTGTTCCCTGTTCATGGGCGATCTTTGCCTTTCTCCCCCTCCCTCAGCACAGACTCAAGGATAAAAAAAAAATAGGGCCCAGGTGAACCAAGTCAGTCATTGAAGTTTAATTTGCAACCTGGCATAAGTGTTGAGGACTTGGAGGGAGTTTTCTGGGCTAGGATGGTTGTCAATCTTTTCAGCACTAACCAATAATTCCCCCTACCTTTTAATTTAACGAGAGTCCCGCTTCTGTGCTGTGTACTCTCTTTCCCTCTCTTTTGCCTGTTGAAGTCAGTTTATTTTTTTGTTTACTGTTAATCATTTCAGAAGTGTAAGTAATGGAATGTTTTTATTCTTTCTCCTACAAATATCTCAAAGTGAGCTATTGAGACTTTAAATGACAGTTAATGAGAAAGGTGCTGACTATTTGGGGAATTGTAACTATTCTTCTCTGTGAGTCTCTACTACCTAGCCAAAGGAATTTTACCAGAAATTTGAAACTCTGAAACTGTGAAGGGTGGTAGGTGCTTGAAGCTAAAGCTGTTTGTTCACACTCATCTGCCTGTTTGCAAGTAAGGACCAGAAAGTAAAAGGCTTTGCAATTAGGTCCATAATATCTATCTATCTATCTATCTATCTATCTATCTATCTATCTATCTATCTATCTATCTATCTATCTATCTATCTATCTATCTAT
>JAHTLZ010003526.1:7085841-7118411 GCA_023846285.1 Phrynocephalus versicolor | reverse complement strand
TATCTATCTATCTATCTATCTATCTATCTATCTATCTATCTATCTATAAAACAGCTGATGAGACAGCACATAATTTTATTATTAGTACAGCATTTCCAGTCAGGTTTCAGCTCTTTTTTGTTGTTGTTGTTCGCTTCTCTAATAAATTGGCTGCTTTTCCACAGCCTGATTAATAAAAGCCAGGATGTTTTATACAGATTGCTGAATGACAGGTTAGATCCCTTGCCCATAACTCTGGTACTTAGCTGATTAAAAAGGAAAGAAAGAACACAGATTTGATTGTTTGTACCAATTATGATGTGGAGTTGCGGTCAGAGAAACACAAGCGGTGTTCAGCAAATGACCTAAGAGCAGATGTTCATTTGCCAAAAGTTGCCCAGGTGAACAACATGTGGGAATACCAACCTGCCACTTCTAATATGATACAACATTTATTCCTGGCCTAAGACTGAACAGTGTTTTTTTTTATTGGTGCTCCCAGTTGTGTCTTTGTGTTCAGATCGAGAAATGGCTGCTTTATTTGTTCTTACAGCAGGAAAGAGAGAGAAAAATGCAAATTTTTAGATACGGATAATCGCAATCCTAATCTTTATACTTTCATCACCCAATAACCTGCTGAAACGGAATATATAATATCTTTTTGAATAATTCTATTTCCAAGCAGTGGCTGCAAAGGTAGCTTTGAAATAACTTCATTTGCATGGCAATTTTTCTAAGGTTTAATATTCTCCACTGGATCTTGAGATCTTACGTAAATTAACTTTTCTTTGGCATGACATCAGCTTGAATTCTCCTGGACTCTAACTGGTAGATTATTATACCATTTCAATGCTTATGCACAAGGGCATTCTAGCAGGTCCCATACAATATATCTGAATGGAATTATGCAAATCTATAGTAGAGCTACATCTGAATGACAGACATAAAAGAAGCCTCCACAAAGAGTAAGAAAGCATGTTCCAGATTTCCCCCCAGAGTTGTAATGGCTTAATTACCGTTACCGTTTCCGTTACTTCCAGAAATGAAAAACCGAAAACGGAAACGAAGATTTCGCCGCTCCGTGCCCATGTCTAGTCTCAATCCACTAAAGTGCCTCATAATTAGATGCTGAGATCGGAAAGAACACTACAAAAAGCAACAATGCTAGGAACAACATGTATGCTATGTCAGTATTTAATAGAAACTGAGTTATTTTGTTGAAACTTGCATCTGCTAATTAACCCCAGTTAATGTTGTTTGTTCATTTGTTGTGCTTGTCCTTTGTCTTTGTATCATCTAAGAAGGATATATTTAGCATTCCCACCCGCATTATAAAGTGATATGGGCAAAAATAAATAAGCCAGTGGCTTATATCCAGTACTAAGTCACAACTAGAGCAGATTCTATATAAAACTGGATTCTACTGACTAAAAAAGGCTTTTTATTAGCTGTTAAGGCGCGTGGTGAGAGGAAATAGACCCCCGTCCTAAGAATTCACACATCTGTGAGGATCTTGGGGCATTTTGGAGAAATTTAGCCTGCACAAAGCAGTCTGTGCATTTGAAAATGCAAATGCCTAAATATATAGCATTTGAAATGCATTTGAGAAAGTGTGCAAAGGTACTTTATTCAATGGGGGTGGGGGGGAGAGCAAAGAGCACCAGTTACCAGAGGCACATAAATAAACGTGAACATTAATAAAGTCCATACCATGTTTCAATTTGATATGTGACAAGGACAGGAAGAAAGCACGGGTGAAATTGGAAATAAATGCAATGAAACAAAGACTGAGTGCTTTTTATGCCCCTATCTATCCTTTATTAAACTTCGGGGCTGGTTATTCAGGCAAGCTCTTTGCTGCTGGGGATTTTGGAAGAGGAAACAGCTTTATTGTTTTATTTAACTGATTGTTATATTTTGATGGCATTTGCCGCTGACTTTATGGCTCTCTTTTAGGCAATTTGAAAGCCACTTCCTGTCTCAGCTATAATAAGTGGGAATAATATTTTGGTTGGTTGTCAACGCAGGTGTAAATATACTATTGCAGCAGCAAATCTTCTATCTTACAACACTATCCAGTCTGGACATCATGGGGAAAAGTATTGGATTCCACAGTCTCAAGGAAAGTGGCTTATACTACTACTTTTAATAAATCATTAATTACTGTTAACCAGGCCAAACCACTTAGATTCTGCTATAGGTTACAGTTTTTGTTCTTCTTTACATTTCTATTTTTTTCCAAAAGCAACTGATTTTCTATTCCTTTCTGTTACATTCAGAAAATCTGGATGATACAAGGTCTAATCTTTGGTGGAAAATACTGGGGTTGAACAAAGAATCCGGGGTTCGTTATTGGTTGGGTTGGTTGGTTGGTTGGTTGGTTTTTATTTAAAATATTTATATGCCACCTTTCACCAAAAGGATCCAAGGCAGCTTACAGTATTAAAAGAAACAAAGATGAAAGCCAAATAATAAATAAGTACAATGTTTTTAAAAGCATTAAATATCATATTAATAAGAGTATCATAGTAAAGCTCAAAATACAAACAATATTAAAAACACAAGTAAAACTCAAATAAAATGTTCCTTTCTTTAAAAAAAAAAAACATAACTCTTGGATGCCAGCAGTGGCTTCCCCATCACCTTCCCTCACTGGATTTTTTTTAAAGAAGAGCCTGTCTGAAGAGAATTTGTAGGGCCAAGTGGGTTTTCCATGGTAAGGGGGTCTGGAGTCTCATAACCTGGACAGAGAAGGTCCTCTCTTGTGTCCCCACAAAATGTCCCTGAGAAGGTGGTGGAAAAAAATAGAAAGGCCTCTCCTGATGATCTTAACACCTGAGCAGGCTCATAATGGCAGACACAGTCCTTGAGATAGCATTATCCCAAGCATCATGGGTTACAAAAAGCACTTTGAATTGTGCTGATTTGGTTCATTGAGCCTCGTGACACAGTGATTAAACTGCAGCACTGCAGCTGTAATTGTGCTCACGGCCTGTTGACTCAATTCCAGGTATTTATTTATTTATTTATTTCTACAGCTTGTATACCGTGCCGTCTTCCCGGAGGAACTCTGGGCGGTTCACAGCAAGCAAAAACAGACAATCAAATATGACAAATAAGCAGATAATAGAATCAATTTAAAAACATAGTAACAGAAAATAATAATAAAAAAGCTAGCAAGTAGACATGGGTACGACTTGGCGAAATTCTCGTTTCCATTTCCGTTCCTCGTTTCCGTTACGCAACGGTAACGGTAATGACAATTAAGCCGTCAGAACTCGAACTCGAACCGATAAATGATAAATTGGGTCTGATTTGTCATTGTCGTTCATGGCATCGCGGTGATTGCGCGATGCCAAGCAGCACAGAAAAAAGTTTTTTAAAAAACAAAAAAAACCTGATTCCCGGCCAAAAAAGCAGGCGAAAATATGCCTGCCTGAGTGAGGGCACCTACCAGAGGGGTGGTTTCTGGGGGGGTCTCCGGCCTCCCCCCTCCTGTCCTGGGCTGCTCTGGTGGGGGGCATCCTCATCGTCTCGCCATGCCATGCGGTGCAGGGGGATCCAAAATGGCGACCGCAATATTTTTTTTGAAATCATGGTCCAAAAACCCACCAAAGCACCACACAGAAACATGCAAAAATTAGGTATTTTAACTGCCTGAATTTTTACAGTAGCAGCAGTGGGTTTTTCTTGCAATAAAATGTCTCCATTGATTTTATTTTATTTTATTTTTATTTTTATTTTTTTACACCTGCACAGTGCGCAATGATGGGCTGGCCATGAGATGGGACCATGCAAATTTTTGGAGCCATTCCACCAATTGCATGGCCACTTGGCCAGGTTTTGACTGAGACTTCTGGGATGTTCCAGTCGGGCATAAAAAGCCCACGAACCCTAGCCCTAACCCTAACCCTAACCCTAACCCATATGCCAGTACACTGTCCTTCTTAGTGGGTCAGAGGCACCCAGAGGTGCAGCCCACTAACTCACCCTAACCTTACCCGTAACCCTAAGCCTAGCCCTTGCCCTAACCCCAACCCTAAGCCAGATCTGTACTCGCATTGCACTACACGCAAGTACACTTCCCTTCTTAGTGAGCCAGAGGGCGCCCAGGAGAGGCATTCTCTCACCTCGCTCACCAGTCCAAAGTTCCAAAACTCCACCTGTACGCCAGTATGCTGTCCTTCTTAGTGAGTCAGAGTAGAGGCACCCAAAAGAGAGGTGCCTCTGCCAGTGCCACTTGGTACACAATGGCTACACGGTCAGGACACGTACCCTTCCTTTCCCTTTGTAGCGGGCCAGAGGAGGCACCCACCCCAGAGAGGTGCCTCCAGGAGCCCGTACCCTACCCCCCTAAACCAGTACTAACGACAGACGAAAAACAAAATGACAAATTTTTGAAAAATTTCGCGACAAACGGAAACGAGCCGAAACGGGCCGGCTCCGACACACGACAACTCGAAACGTCATTTTTCCTGGTCGTGCCCATCTCTACTAGCAAGCTCAAGGTTACCTCAGCCTTCCATCCATTTGAGGTTGGTAAACTGAGTACCAAGCTTGCTGGGGAAGAGGGGAGCACGATATGTGGCCTGCATAATTAAATTGTAACCTGCTCAGAGAGTGATAGTTGTGAGTTTTTCAAGCTGTTTGGCCGTGTTCTGGAAGTTGTTCTTCCTGACGTTTCACCAGACTCTGTGGGTGGCATCTTCAGAGGACAAGATGCTTGGGGAACTAGGAGTTCTTTCTGCACTCTGGGGTACAGAGTAAGTGAGACTGGGTTTTTTTTAAAAGTCGTGGGGGAGAGGACAAACAAAAATGGCATAACAGTTTTGGATTTTTCTCTATCCCTCTATGGGGCATTTGACAATAAAACATGGAAATTTTTCTGCCAGCTACTTTTAATATTTGTCTGGAGAAAGAGCCTTTTCATCTGGTTTTATTTTTCACAAACATGTATGACATTTGAAGGCATGGTAGTGTACCACTCATCTTTAAATTTTGTTTTGTTACCTGGTTTTTTTATATGTCCAGATGTCCTACCAGCCTTCTCTCATAAGTCCCCAACTGGCTGTATTCACATCCAACCATGTGAGTTGGTTGGCCAGGATGCTAGAGATCCACAGGCAACTTAAGGCCCATCCACTGTCACTCATTATCTGACTAAAGAATCAAGCTCTCAAGCTTCTGAGGAGTCCCAAACTTCCCCAGGATGCTAATGTGTAGAGATGGGCACAAAATGAGCGATTTTTCGTTTTTGTTTTCATTTTTCATTTCGTTACGTAACGAAACAAAAAATGAATTTTGACTCCAAAATGAAACGAAACGACCCGAAACATGAAAAATTTTGTCGACTGCTTCGTTTTCGTTACGGCAAATACGTTGAATTGTGCTAAATGGTAACGAAACAGCAATTTTTTGTTTTTGTTTTTGTTTTTTTGTTTCGTTACCTAACGAAACGAAAATGATTTTTTTTGCAAAAAACCTCATGAAAATGAAAACGAACCGAAATAGACCCCTAAACGACCAAATGACAAATGAAACACCATTTTTTGAGTCGTGCCCATCTCTACTAATGTGCCCTTTCGTGTTCTCTGTAATAATTCCTTAAGTGAAAGCCTGACAGAGGTGGGTATTCAATTATGATTCTATGTAAGTGCAATTAGTTGGGAATCACAGAAGGGCATGCATTTCTGGGTCATTCATTCACAGGTGTTTGGCACTTCCCATCGCCCCTTCCTCCAGGAGGTATCCACTCAGAGCAGTATCCAGAGGAGGTGGGGCAGGGAAGCCAGGAGATTGCCTCTGAGTGGGTCTACATGGGAGGAGGCAGAGCTGGGAACCACCAAACCTCGTTCAGCCAGTAAACGAACCAGCATGAATTGCCAGACCTGCAATCCATTTCCCCTTCTCTACTTGGGATAGAATAATAGAATCATAGAATAGGAAGAGACCACGAGGGCCATCCAAATCCAGCCCCCTGCCATTCAGAAACCCCCATCACAGTACTCCTGACATATGGCCATCCGGCCTCTGCTTAAAAACCTCCAAAGAAGGAGACTCCACCACCCTCTGTGGCAGCATATTCCACTGCCGAACAGCTCTAACCATCATGAAGTTCTTCCTAATGTTCAAATGGAATCTCTTTTCCTGTAGTTTGAAACCATTGCCCTGAGTCCTAGTCTCTGAAGCCATGGAAAACAAACCCGTTCCCTCTTCAATATGACATCCTTTCAAATATTTAAACATAGTTATCATAGCCCCCCTCAGCCTTCTTTTTGAAGCGCTAAACAATCCCAGCTCCCTGAGCCGTTGTAAGAAAGACATTTCTTCCAGACCTTCAACCATCTGGTTGACCTCCTCTGTACCTGCTCATGGTTGTCAACATCCTTTTTAAATTGAGGTGCACAGAACTGGATACATTAGTCCAGGTACTGCAAGGCTGTATGATACAGATTTATCCTTGGTAAGTGCATCCTTTTATTTTTGCTTTTATGCATGTTCTGAAATTTCCTTGACTCGAACTGCTGCTTGGTCCCTGACTCATGGCTGCCTCTCTACTCTCCAGATGTTAATATTGATGATGATATAGTTCCCCTGTAAGCATGGCTGCTAGAGGATTTCAGATTTAAGGATCAAACATTTTAGTGTGCTTCACGGAAGCTGCTATGCTTTCTATAATTCATAACTGTCCATCTACATGGGCCCAAAAGAAATGATACACATGTTGATTGCATAGAAGAAGCCTGTTCGTTCCCCTTCAAAAATAGCATTTGATCAAGCTCATAGTAGTTTGGAGGGGGGAGAGTAATCTTTTCCTCTGATCTACAGTCCTGTCATCAACATCCTCCTTCATACAAATGGCATTTACATCATGAAACAGCCTTTGACCCTCCCCCCTCCCCCACTGGCAGCTTTTCTGGCAAGCTAAATGGCATTTTTTGAAGGAGTTGATAATCTAATGATTGAAAAAGAGATCATCCCCTTTTCTGTATGCAAGGGTCATCCTCAGCTGCTATTTATTTTAAAATATATTAAGTGCGACCACTTGTTTGATAGATTGCTTAAGGCTGCAGTCCTACATAGCTTCACTAGAGAGGGGCACAAAGTGGAAATATAGTGTTTTGGTTTGGTTTGTTCTGTTTCTTTAGTACAGTGGCCCCTTGTATAAAAAACCTTTTGTATAACATAAAATCTGTACAACATAAAAAATTCCGGAGATAGGGGAAATTTGCTTAACATAATCACCTATGGGGCGAATCCATACAACATAAAAATGGGATTACTCCATTTTCAATGCATTCCTATGGGAAATTTGTATAAAGGAAAATTTGATTAACATAATTTAATTTGGAATGAATTAATTCCTTTATAAAAGGCACCACTGTAGTTTCATTTTATTACATTAGTAACACATGGGTAAAGTAGTTTTGTAAGAAAACAAAACTAAATGAAATGAAGCACTATGCCTCCCTGGGTCCTAGAGACACCAAAAGCACAGGGAAGCTTCTTTGGATTCTTCCCTGCAAGCCCCTGAAATTTGAATAGGTTTGGAGGTCAGGGGGCTGAGTTATTAAAATTCAAAGGGGATTCCCCTAAGGAAAAATCATTCTAATTGAATCAGGAAGCTGCAATAGCGCCCCCCATGGGCGAGTGATTAGCCGCTTCCTGACTTAATTTGAACTGATTTTCTCTTATGGGGACCCCTTTTGGAGTTTAATAACTCTGTCCCCTGAACCCCAAACCTCTCTAAATTTGGGGGGCTTACAGGGAAGAGTCCAAAGAAGCTCCCTTGATATTTCGGTTCCTCTGGGATGGATCATTTTGTTCCAAGAGGGAAAATGGCATGTTGTTTCATTTCATAACAAAATGTGTCCTACCGTTTTGTTATGCAACAAAGTAATTCGTTACTTCATGAAATGATGAAACAGCATTTCATTTTTTGTTTTGTGCTTATCTCTAATCTTCACCAATAACAAAAATTCTGGGTAACATACATAGGAGTGAACTGTGACTTCGAGTGAAGGAGTGTCTAGTGCAGTGGTTCTCAACCTGTGGGTCCCCAGATGTTCCTGGACTGCAACTCCCAGAAATCCTGGCCAGATCAGCTCTTGATGAAGACTTCTGAGAGCTGCACTCTAGGAACATCTGGGGACCCACAGGTTGAGAACCACTGGTCTAATGTAACCAGAGGGACATAGTATATCAACTTGATCTCATGATTGTCTCATGTGACAACCTCAGACTCAAAAAGGAATGGCTTGCACCAATCACAACTGCTATTTTAGCCATGCTAGCTGAGGGATTCTGGCCTTTGGGAAATGTTGCCCTCCAGAAGCAATTTTCATTATATCTGATGTTTCCAAGCTTCATCCTTCTCAGTTACCTCAGGAGGTGGGGGTGAGCACTCCGGCACCAGAGGCATTCAGAAGAAAATTAGACAGTCATCTAATGTCATGTAATAAAAGTTGTAGTTAACCAGATTTAGGCCGAACATCAAGAAAAATGTCTTAGCTTTGATGGCTCTTCTAGGCCCCTTCCATCCCCATTCCTCCCTGGCTCTATTATTCCCCATCCATTGGGTTTCACCCTGGCAACTGTTGGCTTGGGCTTATGTCAAATGATTAATGAATTAATCAAAACATCCCTTCTCTCATTTACCATTCCTACAGACAGATGCCAAAAGAACAAAAACAAGTAAGCCACAGATCACTAAAAACAGCAGTAAGTCGATTATTCAGGAAAGTGTTGGAGGGAGGAGAATAAAATGTTTTGAGATAATGTCAAAAGGTCAAGGGAAAATTCGGCAAAATAAGCATTTTTTGGAAAGAGTGTTTAGAAGTAGAGAGGCTAAAGCTCTGCTCATCTTGCCCTTACATGAGAAGACATGAAGCTACAACATTCTTCTCTTTTCAGATAAGAAGGGAGAGAAATTTCCCAGCACTTTACTAGAATTCTTGCACTGGAGAAGATTACATATCATTCCAAGACCAACTTCGCCCCAGCCCACCAGAACATCCCAGGTCCTATTGTTGAAAACTGTGACTTCTAGAGAAGCTCGTAAGACCTCCATCCGGAACCATAGTTGCTGATCCTATATGGTGGAATCAGCTCCCTAGTGATATTAGGACTATAGAGCCCCTCTTGGCCTTCAGGAAATGGTTTAAAAACTTGGCTTTTCCAGGCTGATTTCAGCGACTAATTGAGGTTGAATGTCTGTGTTGCCTTTTTTCTGCCTACCCATCTGATTTACTCACTGCCATATTATATTTTTATTGATTTTGTTAAAGTATATAACCCTATTATGCAGATAGGGATTTGTTATGTTCAAGAAAATATAAACTACTAGCAGAGATTAGCAGCGTTGTGGAAGAATAAATGCACTTGGTGATTATGGAGCTACGAGACAAATGAACAAGGCAACAGAACTTAGTTCAAAACTTATATTACATTTATACACATGACAAAGAGTAATTTACAACAACAATATACAAAGCACAGCATATAGAGAAGATACCACAGAGCATGGGGAAAGCTGCCTCTCACCTTAGGCAGTCCCAATTTACATTGGTTTGCCTGCTACATTTATACACACACAGCTACCTACTGTAGCCCAATCAGATCCTTGATAAAGTGAGGGGATCAAACTATTCCATCTGGGACTAATCATCCTGACCTTACAGGCTCTTTATTCCTTGCACTGATGTCCTTGACCTAATACACATTCTTGTCTAGCTCATGACATGGCACAATTTATAGAACCCATGTTGTAATCTGTTAAATACAATCCTTGACAGATTTTAATGGTTAGGTTTTTGTGTTGCATTATTTGCATTATGGATTTATGGTTCCATGTAGTGAACCAGCCAGAGTTCCTTTGGAAAGTTGGGCAGTCAATAAATAAATAAATAAATAAATAAGCCTTGTTTAAAATGACTCCTTCCTTTACATAAAATTCCACAGTTTGCATGATCACACTCACTGCATGAATTATCTGAAACCTGAATGCTGGCAGCTGTGTTTAAACATCTGAAGCACTGAAAGGGTTATATGCATCTTTCTTAACAGTCCAGTCTTAACCATCCTTCTGCTGTGCTTCCTGTGTGTATTTGTGTGCTGGGCTTCTCAAAGAGAAAATGCCCTTGGGACATTTAATGAAAATTCTAGAGTGAAAGAGAAAAGAAGACTTGGTCTCGCTCTTAGGGCCCTATCCCATGGTCTTTAAAATCTGGATCTAATTTACCGATAAACCAGCTCCAAAAATCGGTCAGTGGAGTTTAAAAAATAAAATAAAAACCAGTAATGACCACTTAATCGGGTTCTGGTGAGTTTTTCAAGACCCAAGGCAGAGGGTGGGTATTTTTTGATCTGGTTCGAAATGCACATTTTTACAAGAGGCAAATGTTAGTGGGGATGCAGAAAATCCATCCCCCCTTTTGTTGTCGGCTTACTGGTTATGTGGGTTGGCAACATTCTAACTTGCTGTTTCCCCCAATTGCTGTCTCTCCAATATTTTGCCCAGGAGTCAGACAGCCAAGTCGGGGCAAAGAGGAGGAGGAGAAGGAGGAGGAGGAGGAGGCTCACTTGCAGGACAAGGATTAAAAGGACAAGTCACCTCTTCTGAGGCCAAATGGCGGCAGCCAGGGGCTCCCAGCAAGGGCATGGGTTGGCTCCTGAAGCAGGCCTCCCTTTCTGAAGGCACCTGGGTGAAATCCTCGCCAGCCAGGGACTCCATTGCCATGCTGTCAACAAAGGAAGCCCCGCAATGGTGTCTGCCTCAGGAGGCTGAGGAGGGCTCAGCGGTGGTGGCACCAGGTTGAGAGCCCACGCAAAGGGTAGGGCAACTGGCGCTGGCTCTCTCTTCTCTCTCACACACACACACCATTGTGTGTGTACGCATGCGCGCGTGCACGCACGCACACACACACATTCTCACCTTCCCACCCGCCTGCCTTGTTTCTCGATGGCAGCAGCTTTGCTCTCACCCCTCGTCTCTCTTTAACCCCCTCCCTACCCCTGACTTTCCCATTCTCTTGCTGGGAAAGCATGAAGCCTCCCCGCACCTTTCTCCCCAATGGCCATTAGCACCTGCCACCGTCGGCACATCACGCCACCTCCTTCCCCTTCTCGAGTGGTCCTCTAAGTCCATGTCATGCTGTCGTTTCCCCTTCGAGCTTCTAGATGCAGATTAAGGATCTGGGGGCATATAACATGTGGTTACTTAAACCACATCCATGGGAACATGGGAACCACATTTTCAGTCATGTGATGACTTCAGAAAGAAACACAGCTTTTATTATTAACCCCCTCTTTCACCCATGCAATAGGGCCCCTAGGTGAAAGCAGGGAATTCCACTGGATTTTAAAATTCCTCACCAAGATAAGCAGATTGTACATGACTGAGAACATGGTAAATCTTATTTCCATCTCTATTCAAATCTCAGGGTGCCACAACAGAAAAGTCTCTGCCTATTCCATGCTTCACTGCTGCTTATGGATGGAGAAGTTCCTGTGGCCAATTTATTTAATTCCAGGCAAGTTCACAGGAAGACGATAACCAAATTCAGCAGGAGGGAGGAATCCCCTCAAGGCTTTACTATAGATCCTTTGTACTTGCATCACTTTTCCCTTTGGGGCTGAACTGAATTGCGAGCAAATTCCTTTCACTCCTTCAAGTCATGGCATTTCTAGCAATAGCATGGTATGTTTCAGAAAAAGCATTCACCCATAAGTAATGACATAGTAAATCCATGCTGTTGTATCGGGACATCGTGTTCTCCAAGTGGCGTGCAACTGCTTGAGTGAGGTTATTTCTATCAGGCTATTAAGGAAACAAGGGAAACAATTAGGCAGAATGTAGCTTTCGCCACGGGGATATAAATAACAAGTGGAACGGAACATGTTCCGTCATCTACAGTAGGAAATTAGTAACTCTGGACACATATTTTTGCGTAACATTATTTACAACCAAAAATAACAATTACACAGATAACCAGGGTGCAATTAATGCATTCATTGCTCGTTTCTTGACATTCTAAAAGTCACTGTTAGTTTAGCTTATTAGTCCCTGTCTATGGAACATAAAATGCAGGAATAAACACAAAATTAAAAAAAGTTCCTAAAACTTGCAAATGGCTTTTTCCAAATGATGGGGAAAGGGGAGATTAGATTTGTTCAGGAGGTTTTAAAAATGTATATTTTTAATTCGGAGAGAAGCAGATGCTCTCTCCAGAAAATAAGAGCACTCCCACTTTTTGTGAGTCAGAGTCGTACATTCTGGCTGCTGATCCACATTCCCCTCAGCTTTGTTACATCCTATTGAGTCAGTTCCAACTTATGGTGAACCTAGTAGGGCTTCCAATATATGTGAGATTTAAGGAGTGGGAGTTTCTATGGCCTAAGTGGGGATTTGAACCTAGGTCTCAGAAGTCCCTATTTATGATGTAGATCAAGCAACTTTCAGAAGTCCGCAGAAAATAAGTAGAGACTTTGGGTACTTGTGGTGGTGTAGTGCATAGAGTAACATACTAGCTCCACAGAGAACTGGGTTCGAATCCCTCCACAACCATGGTAACTCAAGTAGGAGTTAGCACTGGTAAAACCACTCCTTAGATACCTCACACAGCTTGGAAACCTGGTTTGATTTGTTGTAGATTGAATGTGATGCAACTGCACATACCACACAACACAGATTATATTAGTGGGCTGAGGGACCTCCCTTATGAGGAAAGACTAAAACATTTGGGGCTCTTTAGTCTGGAAAAAAGGTGCCTGAGGGGGGATATGATTGAGACGTACAAAAGAATACAGGGCATGAGTCAAGTGGATAGAGGGATGCTCTTCTCCCTCTGACAAAATACCAGAACTAGGGGATATCCACTCAAACTGAGGGGTGGGAGAGTGAAAACAGACAAAAGAAAAAAAATATTCAGGGTCTTGTTAGGTTGTGGAACTCCCTGCCACAGGATGTGGTGATGGCATTGGGCCTGGATGCCTTCAAAGGGGGATTGTACAGATTCCTGGAGGAAAAGTCCATCACAGGTTACAAGCCATGATGGAGATGTTTAATCTCCAGGTTTAAAACCAGGGTACTTCAAGGGCCGGATGCAGGGGAATGGTATCAGGAGACAGATATCTAGTCTCGTGCACTCCCAGACGCATCTGGTGGGGCCACTGTGAGATACAGGAAGATGGACTAGATGGGCCTTTGGCCTGATCCAGCATGGCTCTTCTTATAGTCTTATGTTACTTCAGAAAGTTACCTTCTTTGGTCTCCCATCCCTACAAACACAGTTTGCCTGGGGGGGGATCTATTCACATGTTTGGGGGCTTTATTAATTACTGTCATCTCCACCACTTACTTGACTCTACATCCAATTAACTGCAGTAACAACTACTGATTAAACAAGAGTTAGGAACTCTCTCTTTTCCCCCTGTTAATTAGCTCAGCTGACAGCAGGCAGAGCATCAAACGAGGCCCTAGGAGATGGGATTTCTCTCTACTCTGTCTAAGGGCAAAAGGCAGAGTCCCGTTCCTGCATTGCTACCTATATTCTGTTCTTTATCTCAAAATGGAGTGCAAGAAGTAGAGATGGGCACAAACCTCAGTTTGGAAGTTCATGCTGGTTCGTATACAGGGCACCACAAGTGCTGGATGCTCCCTTCCCACCTCCTTGACCAGTGACCTCCTTACCAGTGAGAATGTGTTCCTCTTCCCCTCCTTGGTGGAAGTTTGATCAATCCCCAGCAGGAGTACGGGTGTGCCTACCCTGCCTCCTTGTCTTAGTGGGCAATTAGCCAAGGAGGTAGGAGAGGAAAACCTGTTCTGCTGTGGACTGGTTGAACAGTGAAACGGGATAGGAACACATTTATTTATTTATTTATTTATTTATTTATTTATTTATTTATTTATTTATTTATTTATTTGTTTATTTATTTACCAAAAATATTAGCTGCCCCATTACCAAGAGTTCTCTGGGCAGCATACAACATGTCAACAATATGTTCAAAATTATAAAACAATAAAATGATTGAAACTATAAAATACAATACAGTTGAAACAACATACAATACAACTTATAAATTATAAAACCCTGCTGCTCATGTGTCCAGCCAAAAAATCTAATTAAAAGGTTGGCCAAACAGGAAGGTCTTTGCCTGGCGCCAGAAAGCCAAAAGGGTCGGTGCCAGGCGTATCTCTGTAGGGAGGGCATTCCAGAGTTGGGGGGCAACTGCCGAGAAGGCCCTGCTTCAACATACCACCCCCCTTATCTCTTTGAGGGATGGCACCTTCAGCAGGGCCTCCTGGCCTGATCTTAGAGTACGGGCAGGCTCATATGGAAGAAGGTGGTCCTTTAGGGAACCAGGTCCTAAGCCGTTTAGGGATTTATATGTAAGCATTAGCACTTTGAATTGAGCCCGAGCAGCAACTGGTAGCCAGTGTAAATTTTTTAGAACTGGCATAATAAGAGTCCGTGCGGCAACATCCTGGCTGCTGAGGTGGGGATCCAGCCCAGGAGGTAATGGATGGGAATGTATGGCACCTGTGCCACCGTGTGTACGTACAAGGATTCCTCTATTAGCCGAGAATGGGTTAGATGGAAGGATGTGGCTTTCCTAAACTAGTGGAGTCATACAACAAGATGGTGAAATGTCACTCTTGGAGTGTATTTGCACTACACGGTTATAGTAGTCATGGCTCCATCCTAGGGAATCCTCGGATTGTAGTTTAGTGAGCTACTCGAAATGTCCTGCTGTAATGCATGACCCACCCACCCCCGCTTGGTTGCACACATTAACACGGTGAGGAGGTTTAAGTGAAGCAATGCCAAGTGCTTGTAAGACCCATTAAGACTCCGGTAAGGGTCATCCGAGGTGGAACAGTCAACAGTATCTGAGATGCATCCACTCTCTTCAAGCATTAATGGCTGCATGAGCAGATAAAAATTAAAGGTGGTGTCGAGGGTGCAGGTATAATTCAAGGGCAGCTATTGGAGAGCCACCATGGAGAAAGGTGACAGTGGAGGACAACTCTGCAAAGGCAACTGCACTGACAGTGTAACTCAGCCTTGTTAGCAATGTGAAATGGAACTCTTAGCAAAGAAAGACAAGTACAGTAGCAACAACAACAATTGCAACAGAAGCAGCAGCAATGTGCTGTCAAATCAATTCTGACTTGTGTCAAACCTTTTCAGGGTTTTCTTGGTAGAGAATGCTCAGAAGTGGTTTGCCATTCCCTTCTTCTGGAGGAACCCTGGAACTGTGGAAGCTTGCCCAAGGCCACAGAGGATGGCTCTACTCACAAGGAGCCGCAGAGGAGAATCAACTCTCAACCTCTACTGTGCAGCCAGAACCCCCAAACATTGAGCTACCTTACCAAACAATGAACCACAGGATTCTAAAGGAATCAACTGTTGTTGTATTTTACACATGCAAAGGCACTTAGCTGATTAGACTGAGATCACATCATGCAAAAAAACCTTGTGGTGCAGTGGTTAAATGCCTGTATTGCATGAAAACTGTGCTCACGCGACCTGGGGTTCAATCCCTGGTAGCTGGCTCAAGGTTGACTCAGCCTTCCATCCTTCTGAGGTTCGTAAATTGAGTACCTAGCTTGCTGGGGGAGCAATGTGTAGCCTGCATAATTAAACTGTATACAGCCCAGAGACTACTTGAAGTGATATGGGGTAGTATATTAAGCAGAACACTTTCCTCCAATTCTCCCTACCTCTTAAAAATGAAAGTGATGCTAATTTCTCTATATTGGGCATGCTGTCCTTCCAAAATATCCTCCCCAAATATTCCAAAAAATTTCCCTCCCACTGATTTCATGACAGGGGTTTCCTGGCCCTTTCTTTGGCACTTGAGCTGTCAATCTCTTTTTGTTGACTCATTTTTGCTTTCCAAGATGGGTTTTGGGGGTGGGGGGATCCTCATATTTTAAACCTCCAAAGAACCGGAGCAATACTGGATGCTTCCCGGAGCTGGGTTTGCTTCAAATACCACTTTGGGTTCCCCTATGATCCCTTTGGAAACGGACAATTAACTCTGCTTCATCTTAGAATTTCAATAAATCCCAAAACCAAACCACATCCCTACTTGAAACAAAACTAAATAGGAACCTGCCTTCAGAAAAGGTAATTTCTCCTTCAGAAAAGGTAATTTCTCTTTTTAAAGACCTTTCTGTCCCCTACTGTTTGGATCACAAGTTCCATTTCAAAACACGGTGGACTGAGCACTGATGGCAAAGAGAGAAGAAGAAGAAGAAGAAGAAGAAGAAGAAGAAGAAGAAGAAGAAGAAGAAGAAGAAGAAGAAGAAGAAGAAGAAGAAGAAGAAGAAGAAGAAGAAGAAGAAGAAGAAGAAAAAGCTCACCCTTATTGCAGGCTGATTACAATTCAGCATTTTGATGTGTTTGGTATAATGCCCATGTTCTGCTTCACTGGCTCATTGCTTTCGGCATTGCCTCTCTGTCAAAGCACAGCTGTAATTGGAACTCTTACACTGACCTTGGTAGAATTCATTGGTCCCCCTACTTGGTAGAGAAGATGAACGTAATGAGAAGGTGTATTTCATTTACGCACAAGCAACAGCCTATCATTCAAGAGCTTAGCATTCACATTACGGGGGCGCTTGAAGAAGATAAAATAGGGATTGTGATCCTTGTGGTGGGGAGCACTGAGTCAGCAGTTTTCTCTTTCTTTTCAGTTTTGTTTATAAGGTGTCTTTAAGTTTATTAGTTGTTAATAATTATTTATTAAAATTAAAATAAAAAAGAGGAACTGTGGCTCCTAGAGAAGCACCTCTTTCCTTCGCAGATACAAGAACCAAAAATATAAATATAGGCAATCCTTTTCTTATTTTCTTATTTAATAAATAATAATTCGTAACCTATATAAATATATATTCCTCTTCCAGGAGATGCTGAGATGCACTTGAAAAAATGGTCTGTATGCCGTTTGCACACATTTGTATCGCCTGCTGCCTGGGCTTTAACAAATGAGAAGCACTAGATGTGTTTGTATTTTTCGGATCAATCAGCCAGATTCGTGGATGTCAGATAAACATAGAAAATCCCACAAAAGGCTTTTTTTATTAAAGCAACACACATCCACAATTATTACCAGATTTACAAATTTACAAATTTACAAATCTATTTATTTATTTATTTATTTCACATGTCATAGCAGAGAATGATTGTGTAAGATTTTACAAAGGCAATAGGAAACATATACATAATGTAAAACATTAAAAGGATAAATTCTTTAAAAACACACAATACAAATCATGATTTAGAAATTATAGCAATAAAAATATTAAGCAAATAACAAAGACATCAACCTCATCTGAGCAAAGAGTTGGCTTTGGGGCTGAGAGTAATAGCACAAGGAGTTAAGATAGGGCTAAAATCTGTATCTCTTTTGATACTCAAACAGAGCTGGGAGACTCAAGGATTTTTTTAGGATTATAACATACAGAATCCCCAGCCAGCAAGTAGCAGGCAGGAATCTGCTTGTCATGTCCAGGAGCGGAACCAAACTTTCTCTGCAGTCTGGCATGATTAGCATTTTCAACAGACACCCCTGGTCTCCTTTGTATGCTGTTCCTTCCCTCCCTCTCTCCTTTAAAAAGGTACCTGCAGGCCCCTTAATAACAACCTGGCCATTTGTGCACTTCAGGAGAACAGGAAGAAAAAAAGAGAACTTTTATCAATTGCAAATGCATTCAAGCTACAGTTCCCAGATAAACTCTGCTCAGTGGCAATCTTGTATCCAATCTATGCATCAAGTATTTCACTTCTAAGCTGCCACCACCCCCCAGCCTGCATTTAAAAACCAATTTGCAAGACAATGAACACCTGAAGGTTTCTTTTTGAGGGCGGGGGGGGTGATCATGTAAGAAGGGTACACCTTATGGAGTGAGGTGTTGTATTCTTAGATTGTTCCAGGTCTCCTCCCCCCCCCCAATTTCGAGCACAATCGATGAAATTCTACTGCTGAAGAAAAGATCCATGTTTATAAGGCACAGGGAAGGAAACCTATTTCAATCCTCTTTATAATGCAAGGGGTGGTCTCTGATTCTCAAACACACAGTCACATTCTGAATTGGCCTCCCTCACTGCTTTTGTATGGATGGAATTACAGATGGGCACGAACCGCCAAACTGGCGGTTCCTGCTGGTATGTTTTTCAGCTGAACAGGGGTTTGGAAGTTTCCAGCCCTGACTCCTCTGTGGGGCAGCCACTCAGCTGGAGGAGCACAGGCATAGCTAGGGTTTCCAGAGCCCGGGGCAAAAGTCAGTTTTTACACACACACCGGTCAACAAACAGGAGAGTGAGCCCCCTACCAATCTCTGCCGCCCCTCCACCTCAGCCTGCCTGAGCCACCCGGAGGGCATCTCCTCCTCCTGCAGCGCCAGGGCATGGTGGTGGCACCCCCACTGACAAGCAGGCCAATAGGGCTCAGCCAGGCCACCCTGCCAAGCACCCCCTCCGGGCAGCTCCGAGCTTTGGCGGTGCCCTCTGCCTCTAGCCACAGCAAAGGCAGCCCCTGCTCCCCCTCCATGGTGCAGCAGTGGCAGTGGCAGTGGCAGCGGCATCCCGGCACCCTTGGGACCATTCAAATGCTGCCGGGTGGATGAGGTGCCGAGCCAAGCCACCCCCGTGGCCAAGGTGGTGGCAAGGTTCAGGGAGGCAAGGCCAAACATGGCGTCGGCAGTGAGGGGCAGCCTGGGTGTGCCAGACGCATCCACACTTTTATTCAACAGTAATCAGAGGTGGCGGGAGGGGGCTGCAGCAGGGGGTGGTAGGTGATTTGGTGCCCCCTACTTGTTGCCTCCCTGCCTCATCTCTGCTGTCTTCCCAGAAGCAGGTAAAGACCTGCCTCTTCAGGCAAGTTTTCCTTGAATGATGGACTACCTACTGTGTGACTTTAGATGGATTACTATACATGATTGCATTGACTGATTTCATAAGAACACCAGTGTGTTTCATGTTACTTTTTAACCTCTCATAATGGATTTTTCATTTTCCCCCCTTGTGTGCTCTTTGCAGCTCTAATGTTTTCTTTTAATGTTATAAGATGCCTCTTCAAATTCCCTGTTCTTAACTTGAATATGTCTTAAATGTACTGGACTGTACCTTGTCCCACATTATTGTAAGCCACCGTGGCTCCTTTTCAAAGTAGACAGTTGGGGTAAAAAATATTCAAAATATATAAATAAATACAAACAAATAAATACTAGGATGAGTAACAAAACATTTCGATCCCACAAGAAAAGAGGTCCAGTTGCCATGACTCATCTCCCAGATAACCTCTCCCGGATGACTGAGAATCTCCACGGACATATTCCCCAGAAAGAGCTGTAAATTGAACCCTATTTGGGTTCGTGGTTAAACAGTGCTGTGGTTCCTGGCCTCCAATACCTTGCATGAGCCTTCTGACTTCTTTTCCATCCTCTCTCTTCCCCCATCCATCTTCCACTGCCTTGTTTGGTCCTTTTGACCCCCTCCGCTTCCTTCTCCCATCCCCTGTCCATCTTATGCAGCCTTGTTGTTCCATTCTCTGCCACTCTATTACTACAAACCACCACCACCCTGTTTCTTTGGTTGTTGTTAGTTCGTATGCCAGGCAAGGGTGTTGTAAAACTGAGTCTTCAATGAAGAGCCCTGTGTCACACTGGAGTAGCTTTAAAAGCCAGGGAGTCATAAAATGAGCAGTCCTCACTTGAGGACTTGAATGAACATCGTGGGTTTTCCCCATCTTGTTTCCTGAGACAGTTACGCTCTTGTTCAATATACAATTTGCTTTGTTCCTTTTTGAATAAGCTCCAGTGGCTTGTCACAGCTAAACACCAAGAGAGATTTACAGAACCAAGAAACACTAAATCCACATTGTATTGCACTTGCGATTAAATGGCAACATTACCTCTATGAGGATTTATGCACTGTGAGCAGTGGCAAACCTGCCACAGTAAACAAAAGGCCAATACAAATGTCTTCTGTGGCATTGCATTCCCATAAAACACGGTAAACGTCAACGACAGTCTAAACAGTGGAGTCCATTAAGCTAGCAGGAATAACCAGCACTGTTGTATGGCTAGGGATATGAAAAGCTAAATCCCTCATTCTCAACAATTTAGGATCCCTTGGTAGGAAGAGAATGAGGAATATTGCACAAATGGCAGAAGAAGCAGCCCACCCAAGCCATTTGTGCAAAAAGTCTGTGCACAAAACCCATGCTTCTGACCTCGGTGAAACAAAGCAAATGAACAGAGAGGCTCAAACCACAAGCACAGAAGCCCAGGCAGACTGGTTGAAAAGACACGAGCAGAAATTTCATTGCTTCTAGTGTATAAAAGTGCATAGGGCGAGGCAGCAGCAACTGTACTTTGTGCAATTCGTGCAGTTTGCACAAAAATTATTCTTGCCTCTCCAAGAGTGACAGATAATAAGAAACCCTTTTATAAGGAAGAATGAAAGTGAATTCTTAAGCAAGACAATGAAATGTGTTAACAAGGCCAGATGTTCATAACCGTGTCATAACCTCTAATTTTTAGTCCCACTGAGCTGGGCTCTGTCCCTTGCACACATGACTGCACTCTCATGTGTATGTAAGGTCTCCTCCCTGTACTGTTTCCATCACAACTGGAACAAAAGCCATCACTGTGGGTGCACAGGGTAGGAAACACCCTGCATGGAAGGGGGCAAAGGCATGTGTGCCCCTTGGAGGGAACCTTGATGTCAGGTCTGATGTAGAACATCTGTAGAATATATGCCCTAGTTTCCTAGGTTAAGTAACAATACTGGCCCTCTCATTTGTCAGAGACACACCCCACTCTATAAGGCAGTGGTTCCCAACCTTCCTAATGCCATGACTCTTTAATGGAGTTCCTCATGTGGTGGTGACCCCTTGCCCTGCTTGAAAGAGGCCACGAGACCCCTTTGGCAGGCCATAGAGAGCTTCCCTCTACAGGCACCCTCAGCCAATTGCAGCCTCCAGTGTCATTGACTGACATCCCCTCCAACCTATCAAGCTGTAATTCTCTCTTTGCCCCCACTTTCCTCCCCCCCTCCTCCAGACCCAACCTGTTTGTGCCTTTTTCTTCACTGGCTCATGGCGACCCCTGTGAAATGGTCATTCAACCCCCAAAGGGGTCCCGACCCCCAGGTTGGGAACCACTTTTATAAGGGGTAGTGGTGATTGCCAAGGAATTAAGTAAACAGGTTGTGAGGTACTTTCCCAAACTCTCTCAGGTTGCTTAGGGTTCCTCCAATTCAGTTCCCCTAGAACAGTGATGGCAAACCTATGGCACGGGTGCCAAAGGTGGCAGTCGGAGCCCTTTCTGTGGGCACCCGGCATCGCCCCTTCATACCCACCTGTATACAGGTTAAATTACTGTATTGCCACTTTGCAAAAAAAAAAAATAGTGAGTTTTGAATTGCGGTTTGGGCACTCGGTCTCTAAAAGGTTCGCCATCACTGACCTAGAAGAACAGAAATGGTAAAACATTTCTGAGTATTCTCTACCCAGACAACTTTGAGGTTTGCCATAAGTCAGAAGTGACTTGACAGCACATATGTCCTCCTCCTCCTTGGATAATGAAGGAAGATGAAAAGGGGGGATCTCCTGTCTGTTGTCACACAACTTCTGTTTCTGTGTTTGCAGCTGCCAATTAAATGAAAAGGAAGCTGCATGTTCTTGAACAGAAACTGATGGGGGTAGTTTTTAGGGAATGGGGGTTCTGATGGGAATGGGGCATCATTTTCCAGTACTCTCAGATTATCTCAGAAGAAAGATGTTTCAGTTGGTGAAGTGATTATCGTAGTCTTTGTCCATCCAACTGTGATACTGAGAGAGTGCTCCCATCTTTGCAAATAAATGTGTGGATCATTCCCCATTTTATTTTATTTTTGCAAAGCCTGTCCCCTCCCATTCTTATAGGTTCGCACTCACAAACAGTTTGACAGCTTGTAAAATTCCAACTGTTGTAAAAACCAAGAATGGTTCATAATGTTTTTTGTAAAATAACCTCGTACTTCCCTTAAGCTCAGGGAACATGTAAAACAAAGGAAGATACAAAACACATCAGTAACATGCATTATACATGTTTGTTGGGGGGGGGGTCCTCTGAGGGTATAAGAATAACAGAGAGTGGCTGGACGTTTCCATACAGATTTGTACAAGTTGTCACTCTGTTAACAAGATGTATCCATTGCTCACTTCCCTGAATGGATTTGACATGACCTCCAAACATTCTTGGTCTTTACAGTAGTTACAAGCGGATAGTTCATGACCCAGGAACAATAAATAAAATAAACTTCTTCTTTTTTTTAAAAAAAGAAGCCATCCTTCCTGAAACTGGCTGACCTCTTATAGATTTTTCTGATGACCCCATACAACCCATTACCAGGCTAAACCTTCTAACAGACTCTCAAAATAGGCTATTGTTATTCCGAAAGCTAAGGATTCTAACCATGAAGGGTAGTGATGAATTTAGGAAAGGAAGTTGAAATTTGCAGGACCATTCGCTGCTGAACCTGAGTCCAGCTCATGCTACTCTCATTACAACCATGCACCTTTGGTTGCGTTCCCACTTTATACTTATCATTCATTTTAAGAAAGGGAATTTATTTGGCACACAATCTGGGGTTGCCTAGACTTGACTGTCTTCCTTCTGTTATTCACACCAGAAATGTGTGCATGCTCTGTCCTGCATACACCCTTCTTCATGCGCTGTTGTGCCCACAGCACCGAGATGGCTACATCAAAAGCAAAAATGTAATGTTTGTTCTTTAAAACAAGGTGCATGGTCTCTGCCTGTCTTGTTCATAAGTAGAATCACACTTGTCAGCTTTCCTCAAGTCCCATTTCAGAGAGATGAGTTGGGAGGATGCCGTGGTGGATAGTGTCAAAAGCAGCTGAAAGGTCCAATAAAATTAAAATGGACACAGATCCCCTATCCATTTCCCAGCATAGGTCATCTACCAAGGCAACCAGTACCGTCTCAGTCCCATAACCAGGCCTAAAGCCAGACTGAGCTGGATCCAGATAGTTTATTTCATCCAGAAACTTCTGGAGCTGTGAGGCCACAACTGCTCTAGTACTTTACCCAGGAATGGGATGTTAGATACCGTTTGGTAATTGTTCAGTATTGTTGGATTTAAAGAGGGCTTTTTAAACCGTGGTTTTACTATTGCCTCCTTCAAGCATGCCAGAATCCTGCCCTGTTGCAAGGAGGCATTCACTACTCTTCCTAACCAATCTGCCTGACCCTCTTTGGCAGCTTTTTTGAGCCAGGAATGGCAAGGGTCCAACAGACATGTGGTCTCTCCAGGGGTCTTTACCATATTGTCAGGCTGTAGGAACTGATACTCATCCATTAATAAAGGGCTGTGCCCACTGCGACCCATTGGCTTAAATTCTTAAGCCAGGATGTTCTTCTGTGCCCCAGGCCATGCTTTCCATCTATTTTTCCTTGAAAGATAACCTGCAGTGGGTGGTTATTTGTTAATGCCCATTATGTAACCAAATATTGTAATTTTATTCTCTTTATGGCATTGAGAATTTCTAGCTTTCTATTCATATATACCTTAATACAGCCACATTAGTGACTCTGGCTGTCCAAGGTATCGTCAGAATTCGTCTGTCTGCCCACACTTCAAATGCTTCCAGCTTCCTGCATAATGTGCCTGTATGCGTAATCTGTATGTAGCCCTTTATTTGTAAGTTTTATATTTGTGTGTGTGTGTGTGTGTGTGTGTGTGTGTGTGTGTGTGTGTGTGTGCATGTTGTATTTTTTTAAAAAAACTGAAAAGCAAAAGGAAAGCCCACCAGCACATTAATCAAGCAGGGCCCCAGTTTCTCTCTTTTAGCTCATCAACTGTGCTCATTACTTACCCCAGCCGTGAAGACTTCTCGCACAGCTCTAATGAAAAGTGAGATTCTCTTCGTTGTCCCAGCCAACAACCTCGTTCTTCATCGTAAACATTTTATGCTCTTCTTGCCAAGCCGGATGAGCAGGCATTGACGAGCCATTTCATTTTCTGCTCCAGTTGTTACCTGCACAAAACCTGTGCCGCCCTCCGCTAACCTGTTGGATGTGGAAAGAAGCGGAAGGGAGGCATACTTTCTCATCTTCGTTCCATGCCTTTGGCTAGCAACAAATTGGGGGTGGAGGGGAGATTCAGTGGAACTCACTCAGCGGACAGCATAAAGGGAGACTGGGATGTTCCATTTCACTGAGTTATCATTCAAGCACATTGCATTCATGGACACCATCTGCAACTTAATCTGGCAGCCCTAAATTTCTAATAGGTACGCGTAGAAATTAAAACCAATTTGTTGCTATGGATGATGGCTAATTTTGGACCACAACATTAATTCATTCCTTAAATGCTCCCTTCTTCTCCATTTGGGCCTTCATGGCTCTGTACAGACAATTAAAACGGCATTACGAACATCATCAAAAAATGAAGTGTAATGGTAGTTGAAAAATTAGAATAAACAGTGGAATTGTTTTTATTTTTTAAAGGGAGACAAGAACAATGCATTGAATGCATTCCAGGCTTGACAATTACAGTGTGATTAAAAGTAAAATATGACTGCATTTGTGGATAGCTAAATTGAGCAACAGAGAAAGAAAAAGCTGGAGATTTATACGGAAGGTGTTACATATTTACTTGCCCTGCACTGACTAAACTGTATTCATTATACAAATAGATTTCACAGAACACATGGTCCATCATTCTCCATATACTTGACTGATCTTTATATCTGTCTGCTAGAAGCCCCTAAGTTAATTTAAACCGTGTATGCATTTTTCTTGACCAGATTTGTTTTCAAGGTGTTTTACAAATTTTAGTCCACCAATGGTGCTTCCTTATCATTCCAGTTTGCTCAGCTGTAAATTTATTTAGCACATGCAGGAAGAGGTATGTTATAAATCCCAAAGGGACAGACAGGCATCCATCCAAAAACAGGTAGTGAGTGAATGATACACCAGCAGCAACAGATCTCACCAAAGAAATATAGATCCAGGAATGAGTTCTTGTACAAGACCCAGAGGAGAACTATTTTCCCTTGTTGACTCTGGCCCTATAGTCAAAGAACCTGATAATCATTTCTAATACATCAAATGTTTGTAGTGTTCCTGCCCCTTTTCCTCTATGCTCTTTTAATCAGCAATACACTGCTACATGGGCATTGCCTCTGGATTAATGTGCAAAGCAATGACCAAATTGTAGTGTGGCAGTGGCAGGACCAGGTAGGGAGGGGAGGGGGGTCAATGGGAAAGGGCCAAGCAAGTGGGCAGCAGAGGAGGAGGAGGAGGAGGGGGAAGGAAGAGAATGCCCCCACAGGCATGAACTGGAAAAATGAACTGTAATCCAATTTGTTTTTCTGGGGGTTTGAGGGAGTTTGCGGTTAGCCATGAACCACGAATCTTCACGAACCACAAACCAGATTCATGCCTATTTCTAGTGCACCAGACACATTTCTTTTCAGGCTACAACCCAGCTGTGCTATTTTCCACATAGGAAGGTTCTCTGGTGCATTCTGCTGAAGCTGGAAGTATTGAGATGTGTTTTGCATGCCTGCAGGCGGTTGTACTGGGGCTTAGCCTTGAGCTAGCATGCATACAATTGAGATGTGATTTGGCTCACTTGGTTGGAAAGTGCCTACACTCATGAGACACAATTGATTTCATCTGTTTCAGGAGCATTGCTGTTGCTCTGTCCATTCCTGCTGAAGTGCATCACTTGGCACACAGTTCTTTTCCAGGAAACATAGTGCAAGTGGTGCCACCAGTATTATGTTATGCATCCAGTTATTTTGGGCACTCCAGCGCTTACCATGAAACCACAATTAAAATTGGCAGTTTGGCGGTTCGAATCTCAGGTGCTCCTGCTGAAAACCCCAGCTCCTGCCAACCTAGCAGTTCGAAAGCATTGAAATACAAATAGATATATAGGTACCGCCATAAAAAAGCGGGAAGATAAATACAGTGTTTCCTTGCAGCCATGTGGCTATGGACTTGCACAACACTGGCTCTTTGGCTTGAATACGGAGATGAGCACCACCCCTAGAGTCAGACACAACTAGCACACATGTGCGGGGAAAACCTTTACCTTATTAATAAAAAGGTTATGCTTGATGGCTATGTAATTTTGAGAAATGTAGTTTTAAAAGTAACTTTTCCTGTCTTTGAGCTTCTCTCTGTCTACATCAGTGGTTCCCAACCTTAGGTCCCCAGATCTTCTAGACTAGAACTCCCATAAATCCTGGCTAGCTCAGCTAATGGTAAAAGCTTCTGGGAGTTTTAGTCCAAGAACATCTAGGGACTCAAAGATGGGAACCATGATTCTACAGCTATAATGCATAGATACAAGGCTTCAAAGGCTATTTTTGTAGATGCAGACTAGAGATGGGCATGAAATGACCATTTTTTCATTACCGTTCTCCGTTATTCATTCCATTACGTAATGGTACGAATAATGACCGTTGCGATGGGGCAGGCTCGAACCGAACAGACCCAAGAAAACTTTCTTCGGTTCTGTTCGTTTCCGTTAATGCTGTCGTGCCACTCATGCGATGAATAATGGAGCAGCGGAGGGCGGCTAGAGGGGCCTGGGCCTGGTGGAGCCTCTTTGCCCCCTCCCTGCTGGACCCAACAACACAAGACTTTGCCGATCTCGCAAGAAGAGGCGGGATCTGAGCCCTTATGGGCTGGGCTCCGGGATCTCAGCCACGTGGCGAAGCGGCAACAGTGCAGCCGGCTCGGAAGCCGGAGCGGAGAGCGTTGGAGCATGGGGGGAGTGGAGCAGCACTCCCCCCACAGGTTTCCCGGGTGTAGGCCCAGGGGATGCGGGGCGGCAGTCTGCTGGGGCGGCGGCTCCTGGGGCGTAGTGGTTCCCAGGGAGAAGGGCCCCAGTTAGGGCGGCACTGCATGGGGCTCCGGGGGTAGCAACCCGACAGGGGTGGTGGATGGCGCGGTGGCTCAGTCCTTGGGGAGGGGGCCCAAGGGAGGGCAGCACTTGGTGGTGCTCTGGCAGTGGCGGCCTGTTGGGGGTGGTGACCGGAGAAGCACCCAGCTCTGGGAGGACTCCCCATGGCCACGGTGTTGCTCTCCTGCTGGCAGGCTTGCCACCAGCTCTGGCGGTGCCCAGCCCTGGGAGGGCTCCCCGTGGCTGCGGGATGGCTCTCCCAGAAGGCTTGCCCCAGCCCAGGAGGGCTCCCCACGGCCATGGGAACACTCTCCCAGCCTGCATGATGCCAGCTCCAGCGGCGCCAGGCCCTGGGAAGGCTCCCTGTGGCCGCAGCTTGCCGCACCTGAAAAACGAAGGAACGGGAACAAAGTGGGCCCTGGGAGCCCGAAAAGTGGAAATGGAACAAAGTGGACCCCAGGGCCCGAATGACAACCACGAAATGCCATTTTGGCGTTTCGTGCCCATCTCTAATGCAGACTGAGAACAGGATGCAGGTTCACAGCAGAGATCGGCACAGACCAGAAAATTGGGGGTTTGCGATGGTTCATGGTTTGTGGCTACCAACGAACCATGAACTACCTTGACCTTGGCCCTGAAAACCAAGCCAATTCACAGGTCACTTTCTGGGTCCATGCCAAATGGGCGGCAGGCACATTTGCACAAGCAGCAGGGCTGGCTCCATTCCACTATCTCTGATGATGGTGGGACCAGCAGCGGAGGAAGAGGAGGTGTGGTGGTGGCAGGAACAAGTAGGAAGTCAACAAGATCAGTTGAAAATGGGTGTGTAGGCAGGCATTTCTTTTGACAAAGCAAAATGAATCTTCAAGGGGGAAGAGTTTGGCACAACAGGATCAACAAACGTCACAAACCACGAACCAGTCCAATTAGTTGATTTTGCTGGTTTGTGGTTCAGTTCGTGCCCATCTCCAATTCCTAGTATGAGCATTCAAACAGATTCCTGTTCCCCATCAGATACCCAGAACAGAGATGAAAAACCCATCCTTGTCTCATTCTCATACAGAAACACCAAGCCTCCCCAATTGTTTCACCTCACCTTGCCCTTTAAATTTGAGTCTTCACATTTGCAAGAAAATGCTTGCCTAAATTTCACAAATCGCAACACTCCAACTAGCCAATCTTCCTCTGCTTGCTGCATTTGATTGCTGTCCTTCACAAAGATGGCCATTTTGGAAAGAAAAAAACAATTGACACAAATCATAGCAAGACAGGTGGCAGGGGAAACCATATTTATTGTGTTGGAAATGAGACCTCTTGCAGAAGCAAGCAATTTATTGACTTGTCAGGTACAAGTCCTCTTGTATCGCTCACATCCTTAGCCTAGAAGGACCCACAGTGCCACGGGATTTCCTGCTGACAGAAAAAATCAGCTTTTTGGCTTTCATTTAAGATCCAGTTCAAAAGTAGACCCCATTCACAGAAGTCTGACAGGTGGAAGAAAGAGAAAAATGAGACTTCACCGCCATCACTTCCCCCCCACTGCAAGCATTCTAGCTTACAAAGAAACGCTGCACAATAATGTTACCGCCTGGCAACTCTGTTTTCTGAAATCGAGAATGGCCTCAAGGCAACCAGACTGAAAACTGTGCTTACAGAAATGTTCGGAATCAGGATTTACTCTAAACTCCAGGTCTGGAAACCTGAGAGAGCCACTGGAATAGGTATTTTAAAAATGCATATGCAAAGATGGACTACAAAAGGAGAGACTGACACTGAACCCGAACCCATCCTTTCACTGAGGCCTCTAGCATGCTTCCACATGAATTGCAGAGAATCCAGGTACACATGGCTTGCATCAAAACATGGTCCAGATCCAAAATGTCTGTGAGGATTCTCAGTCATCCAGGTGAGGTTATCTGGAAGTTGAGTCATGGCAACTGGAAGAGGCCGTGTGGGCGGCAAGGCCCTGTTAAATAGGGTACCCCATGCACCTCATGAGATATCACTAGCCATGTGCCTCGTGCTATTTTTTCCAGGATGGCAAAAGGGTCCCAGCACCGGATGAGCTGGCTGTGGAACAGGCCATTTTTCTTGAGATATCAAAACCCAGCAGCTTTGTCAGTCTGAGGGTAAAATGTTCCAATCTCTCAAGAAAAAGAAATCCAGTTGCCATGACTCTACTTCCTGATCCAGATGCAAAGAGAATCCAGATGCAAGTGAATTTTAAAGTAGGCTAGGTCAGGCCTGTCCAACAGGTAGACCGGGGGCTACCAGTAGCCCGTGAAGGGTTCAAAAGTAGCCCGCCAGCCATCAATAAAAAATGTGTGGGGATAAGTTCTCTACCTCTACCTCCCCCACCCCAAGGACCACCACTGCCCCAGCAAAGCTCTTGGTCTGCCAGCCCACTGTCTCAGCCGAGCGGGGCAGTTCAAGGGCTGCTCTACTTAATGAGCATATGGTCAGAACAGATAAAATTCATAAGTAGAGGTTTTAGTGTAGTAGCCCTCAGGCACTTTCGTCTGGAAAAAGTAGACCTTGGCCTGTTCAAAGTTGGACAGCCCTGGGCTAGGTGATACCTTCATTGGTCACTACTAAAACAAAAAATGTAAATTAAGCTTTAGATAGCAACTTGCTATCTTTATGAAAGCATCGTACTAAAATGCAATCTCGATAGAGGATGTAGACTATCAAGTGCTACCTCCTCTATCAAGGTTGCATTTTTGGTACAATGCTTTGATAAAGATAGCAAGTTGCTATTGAAAGCGTAGCTTACATTTTTTGTTTTAGTAGCGACCAATAAAGGCATCACCTAGCCTACTTCTGAATTTGTTTTTCTGGTCACATGGCTCAACCCACTTTTTTTTACTTAAATGAATTTTAGAGAGAGAGGATTTCCAGGTCAACCAGGTCAAATAATTTCCAGAGGAGAATTAAGCAATTTTCTCCCCAATTTCTTCCCCACAAGGAGGTTATACCATACAGATTAGGGAAGCCTACGTTGTAGCTGATGGGTGGATGATTGCGCAGAGGAGGAAGGGAAGAAAAGTGGACAATGTCCACAAAATACCTGTCTGGTGTCATGCTAAAAGTTCATGCTGAAAGTTCATGCCGTGCTGAAAGTTCATGGGGGTTCCTGCATGGCAGGGTGTTGGACTAGATAGCCCTTGAGGTCTCTTCCAACTCTATGATTCTATAATCTCTATTCTATAGGGCTCTTCCAGTTTTGCAGTTCTCACATTCTTATGCTGATGACGGTGATATATCCAGCATCTAGGAGGATGAGGAACAATGGATTTGGCTATGAGTTTAACTGTATCACAGCTATTGTATTTCCTTTTTGTATGCATCATGCACAGCAACATAGATTCAAAGGCATATGCAAAAAAAATGTGCTTCAAGTCAACTCCCCAAATGATTCTTAGGTGATAACAGCTAAATTGCAATTCATTAAGAAGTTTTAGGCCATCAGAGGGTTGAGTCAGGATAACAGACTCTTATCACCAGAGGTTTGAGCCAAGATTATGGATTCTTATCACACTGCAGGTGCTAATTGCCTTACTAGTTCCAAGCTGTTGCTTTTCTCAGGAACAGTTTTGTCAAATGGCCAGGGTTAATAACGTAACTGCCACTGTCAGTGTTTTCTGCAAATTTCCACTGATCTCACGGTCTGAAATCTCACCCTCAGCCTTGTGTGCTGTGTATACAGGGGTGATTATAAACTACAGCTTCCAGAATACCACAGGGACATTGGGAGTTGTAGTCCAAATGCCCTCCCAAGTGAGAACCTCCTGGTGCCAACTTTGATGACATTCCGGCACCAGGTAAAAACATTCCTGTTCCAGAAGTTTTTTAAATGATTATTGTGGGTCCTGATGGCAATTTTAGTATAGTATTTTAATATATTGTATTTATTGTATTTAACTGTTTTATTGTTTTAATTTTATTGCAATTTGATGTTTTAATTGTCTGAATTGTTTATTTTGATTGTGAGCTGCACAGAGACCTTTGGGTAGTGGGCGGCATACAAGCTAAGTAAGTAAGTAAATAAATAAATAAATAAATAATGAGCCTTTCAAAACATTGTTTAAAAATAGAATACCTATACAAATACATGTGCAGGCACTTCTCACTTAACAGAGTTCCATTCCTATGCCTAGGACTAGGTCATTAAATGAAAGGCTTGTTGAGTGAGGAGCTTAAGGCTGATGCCTTGTGGTGCATTGAGAATGCCCTCCTTGCAGGCAGGCCAGAGTGGAGAGGCTCTCCAGGAAGCCATGGGAGAAGCAGAAGAAAAGGGAGGTGGAAATAGAGGTGGAGATGGCTGAAGCTCTGCCCCATTGTGGTCATTCTCTCCCTAGCGGAAGCACTGCAACACTCACAGCAACACACATCCCTTGGAGGCAGCGGAGGAGGACGAGGAAGCTAGGGGGGGTGGACATGTAAGCCCTGCTTCCTTCACTCTGAGTTTGCAACAAGGTAGGTGCAGGCAAGCAAAAGCATCATGGATGCTTTGGCCTGGGCCCTGTGGACTACAACAGCAGATTCTTCCTGAAGCAGCAATTAGGCAGCAGTGGTGGCTGTAAGTCTGAGTGGTCATTAAACAGGTAGGTTGTTAAGTGAGGAGCTCAAATACCTGCAGAGCATCTAATGGAGGGAGCTCTAAACCCATAAAAGTGTATGCCATAATAAATTGGTTGGACTTTTTAATTGGGTGGTTCTCCCCCCCCCAAAAAAAAAAAACTTTGTGTTCAAAGAAAAGCAGGGCTCCTTAATACAGTATTTTTCTGTGTATATGCCTATGTGTATATGTGTGTGTGGTGTCGTTACAGTCATGACTGACTCTTCATGAACCCATGTCCATGGAATACTCTATTTTTGTATAAAATTGTCAGACAAAAAATTGAGGGTCATCTTATACACAAAAGTAAGCCAAGGAGAGAACCGCTTGGTTGTGAAACTATCATTTTGGGTTGAAAAAAGTTTGTGTGGGGGGCATCTTATAGATGGAAAAATACGGCACATTTCCTTTTAATACATTACTCAGAAAAATACTGCATGACTTTGAACACAGCTTGCCGAGCGTTTTCACTTATTCTCAAGTGTGCCTGCTATTGGTATACCAATTACTAGCATATGTCAAGAGGATGTGACTGATTCAGCATTTTTATACAAACTGTTTTCTTTGCTATTTAGCATCCTTGAAAAGTCTAGTGGAGCACCATATATCAGCTGCAGCTCAATAGATCTTGTGACCTCCTTCGGTTTAGCCCAATTTTCCAGATCAGGAGGTTCCTTGAACCACCATCCCAGAAATTGAAAATCTTTCTAATGATGAATTGTTAGTAGACCTCCCACCGCTTACTCAGGTAAACGGAGGGAAGGAGGGAGTTTGTTTGGGAACCACAGCCAGAGACGTCCCCTCTTCTGGTCGATACCTTCATTAACTACTTTTAATTCATCCCATTTGATTGATACATTAGCACAAAATGGGGTCAGAGTCAAGTCTAATCAGATGGTACATTGATTCACTGAACTACTATGGCTGCTCTGTAGATTAGTCTCTTGACCTAAGGGAGTAGAGTGTGCTTCTTGGCATGGGTAATTGGATTTCTAGGCACCCAGAGAGAAAGCCTTTCATCTCGGGTGGGGGGGGGG